>JAHDVE020000023.1:0-187673 GCA_022606495.2 Halesus radiatus
CTTGTCCACGGTACGGAATGGTCTTTGAACTTTATTTAGTTATAAAGAATTCAAATCAGAGGTCGCAAATCGATATAATGTTATTTTGAAGTGAAAATTGTTGATAAACGCTTCTTTCAAATTTGGGATCATTATCTTTTTTTTTCCAAAATCAGCATTTGCAGCACCCACTTCAACAATTTTTTTGGCACGCCTAAATTATCAGTTAAAACTAAATGTGTATCCCCTGTCAAACTACCTCAAGCCTCTGCTATTTTATATAGATTCTCTCCTCAGTCATTCATACTACTCGTACATCAAGCACTTTAGAAACATTTTCTGGAGTAACTGAAGTTTAAAGCCTACTACCGCGGGGGTTTTCATCGACGGATATTCTACATTTAAATTCAGAAGGTGAAAAGTCGTTGAATAAACTGTTTTTTTTTTACAAAATCGGCTAGATTTTGTATGTGGCCATACAAAAAAGTAGACATTAAATATCCAAAGACATTAAAAACGTATAAACATGTTATTGTCTAATAAAATTAACATAAAATGTAGCACGAGTAACAAACAATCTTACGTTTCCAGTAAATTCCTAATTCAAATTTTGGTAATGCATGATAAAGATGGACATTCAAAAGATATGTCTGTTGAACGCGATGGATGTGCGTCCATTTGTCGTTTTCGTAATTTAAAGTCACGTCTAATATCACGGGTGTGAAAACGAAACACTGGGGCAAGTAAATATATTTTTTATTTTAATTATAATGCGTTATAATTAACTCATATGAATACTATTATTACGGTAGTATTGCATATTACATTTTTTTAATACAGTACAGAGGTTCAGGTGAGTACACAGGTTAAAAAAACATTCACATTAATAAAACATAGTTATTTACTTCCGAAAGAGTGTTTTTGTATTGGGTACAATAATTATTATTCGCAAAAATTGTTTTTGTGCGGGAAATACAATAGAAGCAAATACATATATATTATGCACCCATAATATATACGATGAAACGTGAATAAATGAAGAAATACAGTCAATAATATATTCAAAATCGTTGTTGTTTTGAAAAATATTACTATTTTTGCATTATGTAGTTACACATATTTTTGCTCCAAAAACAGAGACCATAAAATCTTTTAATCTATTGTAAAATACTTTAAGATAACACAGCGTAACATGAATTTTAAATCAGGTGTGATAGAAAAACATAAAATCCCATTAGAAATTTTTCCTATTTTGCATTGAGCTTTTCATTATTAATAAAATAAACTTTTAAACAGCTGTCACAATAATAAAACAACAAAAATATTTATATATCTTAATATTAACATCATTTAATATGTTTTTTTTTTTTTTAAATCTTTGAATCAATTTATCCGTTCAAATAAACAAAATTACATTTATTCCAGACAAAAGCCTTCGAAAAGGTTGAATTTGTTTCGTTGTTGCTTCTGTGGAAAGCTTTTTATTTCGTAACCTTTTTACAGAGCTTAACTACCGTGTATTTGTCTTTTGTTATAGTCAGTAAAGGAATCCCATATAGGCGATTCGGCCGGTTGGATATGGTTTTATTTCATTTTTTTATACAATAAAATTAATGAATACGTTACCCGTTTCGGATTTTACCCCATATTTCCTTAATAAAAAACCGAATATGGAACGCCGTATGAAGCCTACTGCTAGAAAATTGTCCTTATACTCATGTGTTGTTATTTGCTATATCACTTTCTCTAACGACGTTAAAATTATCGGAAAACAGTGCAAATAATAATTATTTCCATTGTTTCATTGTGTGTTTGTAATGTCATTGATTGTTTACCCATTGCATTATTTATAATATTAAATAATTTGCGTGTATTACGAATGAAAGATTATTCCGTGGCTTTTACCGGTGTTTGCCTTGTAATCCTCAATCCTCACTCATCTTTATACAAACGTAAATAGTATAAAAAAATACTAATTACTCGCCTTACTAGAAATACTAACAAAGATTTACTCCAAATTCCTGTAACGCATACTACTTTTGGGCAACGGAATTCTATGTACTTTGCGATAAGAATTTTCAACATTCTTCCAGTTAGCATCAAAATACCTAATTCACAAAAAAAAAATCAAAAACAATATAAAATTTTTGATTTTAAGTAATGATAGGGCATTTACCGGTGCACTCAACTAAATTCGAATGTGTTGATTTAACCACTTACGGAACATATCGTAATATAAGTGTATATTCATAGATATTATAAAATAATATGCAAAATGACTGCCTCAATACAGGCTAGCATAATGAGGCGGGTTTTATGAAACTTCAACTTATAACTATGCATTTCTATTATTTACATATTACCTTGTTATTATATTATTTTCTATTTTCCTCTTTGTATATCTACTTTATAAACCACTGTACACTTTATTATACATGTATTTTAGTTATCGTTAAACTTAATTACGATAAATATATTATTATAAAAGGAAACACTCATCACACACGAGGAAATTTTGGTGCATATTTGTGCAATTTGTTTGTTTGTAATATCATTGTAAATATTTACAAAAAAGCCACATTCCATTTATACTCCTGTCAAAACTAAACGAAGAGACATTTTGCATTCAAAATTTGTGTGTTGTGATGTCAATTTTGATGTTTAATGAACCCCATGGAAATGCCTTTACAATAGGAATATTGAAAAATGAATAAGTGGATTATTTACTACTTACCTAAAAGAATGTCCACCGTGACTGCACTGAGATTATCATGGACATCGAAAGTCTTGCCTACATTACTTTTCAGTCGTTCACACAAGGCCACGCTGTTTTTGTTAAAGACATCCATGAAGGATTTCAGGATGTTGAGATGGAAAGTGGGGGCGATCATTTTGCGGTGGGCCCTCCATTTATCTCCTGCAAACAACAAATCAAAAATACCAAATTCAGGACCAGAGTACTATATTCATTGAGCATGATTTAAATGAGCTACCAAATGTGTACTCTCTATGAAAATAGTTTACTCATTATCTATCTAAGTTTGCGTAGAACGTGGTGGTTTATTCTCACCTGTGCTAATTAGAAGGCCATTTCCTAGCCATGGTTTGAAGAATCTGTATTCATCGCTCTTGTCGATGTGCACTTGACTGCCCAGGATCACTTCCACGTCCTGAGGGTCCGTGAGGAAGACTATCAGGTAGTAGCCGAGCCACGCTCTCACCACTGGGCCATAGCCCTTGTCCAGGTCCAACAGGGTCTCAATGATATCTGGGGATAATACCTAGTTGTTATTGCATTATATACTGAATCATGGATAGCAACTATAGACTATATCTGGATACATACCCTTATTATTATTAATTGCATAAGACGAAATTATAGAAAAATTTAAAAGAGCGACAAATTTCCAACCAAAATTTTCTTTTTTCCATGAATTTAGTAGGGAACTTGTACCCTAATTTATTTAGTTGGCTACAATAATCAGCGGAAGACTATAAAATAATAGCCACTTTTAAATATTTGAATGTACATTATTCATAACAATTACGCACAGCCTATCTTCGGTCACAGAGCAAAGCACGCAACAGACGATTGCATGACGATTGGTCATAATAGTTTTTAAGATGTGTTAATTATATCGGGGTCACAATAATTATACGACTATCTAGGCAAATTAAAAAAAAAGAAGTTAGTTTCCATACATATTTTATGATTTAGTTAATAAAATTTTACAAAGGTAATGTGCTGAGGCGGCCTAGGTTTTATTTAAAAACTGATTGATTTTAAACTCCTACGAAGTTCTTTTCAAGATGCTGGAGTTATTTTGGTTCGCTCTTGTGTGGTGAAAACAAAGTTTCTTCGGTTTTTTTGAACTTTTGAAATGTTCGATTTTTTTTATATGAATACTGCACAAGAGTCCCAACTGCTCCCAACCGTTTGGATCCAGTGAAACTATGGCTTCCACAATTGGGGAATGTTGTGAGGCTGAATGTATTGGGGAGGGGAAGGAGAAGAGGAAGGTGGGGAAATACCTGGCTATTCAGACCTGGTCACGAAACATGTCTAAAAGTCATTTCAAGCAACGCTTCAATTCTGAATGGTGGTCTTTCACCAGGGCGATACTGAGATTATCTTCCACTCTGGAACGTGCGCAAATATACTATATATTATTTTTAAATGACTTAATTGTGAAACAGCACAAAATTAATTACATAAAACTTACTTGCGCACGCCGGGATTTGATTTGATTCGCAGTTGAGAGCCTTAACCCTCGACCACGGAGGCCGTCATTAAAACATTCTTATGATAGATATTTTGGATGTTTGGCACTGCAAAAGATTTGAAAATTTCTTTCTTATGGGGACTTTTAAAATGGTCTTTATAATACGCTTTTGTATTTTAGACAATTGTTTAATATGGTTAGTAGTTGCCGATCCCCACCCTAGTATATCATATTCGAGGCGGGAGTGGCATAGCGCACAGTAAACTTTTTTAATACCATTTTGACATAAAATGTTTCTGATATTTTTGAAGAAATATGCACAATTAATACGTTTAAAAAAAGTTTTCAGGTTTTACATAACCACTGGAACGTATTAATTTTTCAGGTGAAGTATAAATTATTTCTAGGCAAACAGTCTTAGTTTTGCAAATCAAATACATTGTGATTTCCGGAAGCGGTTAATTTACTTACTTTATTATCGGGTCAAAGTAATTATCCAGCAGTGAAAGCAATACCACGAAAATGTAAATCGGTAAACAATTAAAATTGAAATACGTCAAATTTTTTTAAATATTTTAGCATAACATTTTGTTGTGAATTTTAAGAAACAAAGTATGGGTGATTCCTATCTACCAACTATGATATGGAATTTTTATTTATTTCAAACTAGTTGATGTGTACCCGGCCTTGCTCGGGATTATTATTTTTTTTGGAATAGGGTCATGAAGTTATGAATTCTCGCTTGTCGTTTGACTGCCATAATTGATTTGACAGCGAAAGTAATTAATTGTGTCAACTACTACTATCTATAAACGAAGATACATTAATTTGAAACTTTTATTTCATCCCGAACATTAATTTTTTTCAAAATATATCTAAATTCTTTGAATATTGGAATATACCTACCAATATAAATTTTCCTATAGACTACCTCTTTCGTCTGTACTAACTAAAAATCATAGCGTCGAAAGTCTCGGCTATTTGACCGTCATTTCCTCAAGTCAAGCCCATTGTTCGAACCTTTCCACCCACAACTTTTTATATCTAAATAATGAAGTTCTTAGATATGTCCCTACTTGTGTTTTCAATTTTGAACATATTCCACCCAAACAAACCGACTTCTTTTGAATATGTAATCTTTGGCTAACCAGAGTGCTATATCTATGGGCTAACCTCAATACAACACGGCAGGTTTAATATTTTTCATACTAATTTTAAAATGTTACAGCAACAGTTTTACATATTGGATTTCATTCATACTACTCTATAAAACTTCCCGGCACTAATAAGAACAAACTGTGCTATTTTCATCGAAACCGGTGGAGTAATTTTCGAGAAAATCGAGGACAGACAGACAAGCGTTCATTTTCATATATAGAGAAGATTATGAAACGTATTCCAACAGACCGTATGTCGTATCTTGCTTCGTATTAGTATGGCAGGCTAATACCACACAATGACCATTCTGAATTAACGGAACTTTTTTTATTAAAAATAAATTCCTTGAATTATACTTTAATTATATTTGAATATAATACATATCAAATACATAGTTTTAATAAGTACCGATATAAAAAAAATACTTTTTTTTTTGTTTTTTTTTTTTTAATTTTTTACAAAGATAGACACATATTCCCTGGTTACGAATAACCTGACAATATTTGAAAATCTCCTAATACCATATATATACAATGAGGTTAAATGAAACGTGTCGCGCCCTCACAGATTGTGCTTATAGAAATATTTTAGAAAAAAACAAAAATTTTACTACGTAATGCTTTTAAATATTGAAATGAATTGTTTGTTAGCGGGTGTACACAAGGAATATGGAAGGGAATAAATTGTTATTGTAAGTTTAACGCTCAAGTCCTTCAAGAAACTTTTAAACGTTTTACAAAAATATATTGTGATACAAAATACTTTTAATCATCCTTTTTCTCAAAAATTATTAGCTATTCATTCTATGCTTAGTAGATTAGTTAATGTTCCTCTATCATTTTTTTAACAATCATTTATACATTTAAACAGATTGAAATCAACAACGACTTTAAGATAAAATTAATGGATAGTATATTAAACAAAAACTGTATTAAATCTTAAGTTTATTAACAAATAATTGACGTTAATAAACAGTGGAGATTTAAAAAAAAAAATAATACTTCAAATTTATTAAAAAAAAAACATTCCGAATACTATCCAACCAGATTTTTATAAGAATAATATATTTTTATTTTATTTTATTTCAAATAGCAAGAATAAATACGTTTAATCGATAAAATTAATTTGTAACGATTGTGACTTGGTTATATAGGAAAGACTTCAACAAATTTTAAGTTAAAGAGCACCTTAGGTGCTTATGTAATAATAATTATTCTGAATTTGACAACCATATCTCGGAAAAAAATCATAGTTTTGACATAAATAAAGGTACACATTTTTTTTATATACGAATACAACTGATTTACAATTAGATCAATTTGAAATTTTAGATATTAGAAAAAGTATTAATACTCAAATAAATATCAATAATAATCAAATATTTAAAAAAGAGCAATTTCTTAAATTTATTTTCACATTAATAATTACGTTGAGAATATTATTAATATAAATAAATAATAATAACCATTAATATTTTATTTTTTTATGCCTTTATATTTTCTTGATTTTATTTATACTAGTAATAAAAATAATATCTTTTTAAAATTTCGAATGTAAATTTATTAATTAATATTTCATAATAATTTACTTATTTTTATTTCATTATTATTATTATTTTTTAAAATTTTAAATGAATTATTTACATACTTTCATCACTTATTATTAATTTTTGTTTATGTTTGTAATTTGCTTATTCTCATATTTTTATTATGATGATGGCAAAAAATAATTACAAATCAATATTAGAAAAAAAAATCTCGACTCAGTTCTATGTTTTTAGAACTACATTTAATCGTGTACCCTCATAAAACGACACGTATTAAGCAAATCAATTGCAGAGGGCAAAAAAAGGGAGCAGGTGAAAAAATCTATTTGCACAAGATTAAACCAATAAATGAATGCTTTGAATTTTACTAAGCCAAGTGGGCCTCATTAAAAGTTCTGCGGGCAGCACGAAATGAACGCGGGGCTGTGAATTGTGTACCACTGCTTTATATATTGCCATTCAAAATAATGTAATATTTGAAACGCCCTGTTTCTGTTCTTATTATAAATAATATGGGACTGGTACATTTTACATTTTTCGTTATTGGTGTGGTTGTATTTTTTGCAAAAA
The DNA here is from genome assembly GCA_022606495.2 of Halesus radiatus. Classification (NCBI taxonomy): domain Eukaryota; kingdom Metazoa; phylum Arthropoda; class Insecta; order Trichoptera; family Limnephilidae; genus Halesus; species Halesus radiatus. The sequence goes on from JAHDVE020000023.1 coordinate 7,477, forward strand.
ACGTTTATGTTCGCCATTACTCCGTAAGGCTTCAGGTAATTACAGCTGCAAGCATATTGTGTTGTTCATTCAATTTTGTATCTAATTTTTTTTTTCATTAAAAATTGCAGTTTTATCGCAGATGTACGATACCAAATTTTGATTTTTAATAAAAAAAGTTTCTGTTTATAATCTTTGTTCTTCATTTTTTTCCATTGATGCCCATTACCCTACTCTCCCCCTACACCTAAATATATTGCTTTTTACAAACCGATATTTAATTAACTGGTGGGTACCTACAAGACATATTTTTAATCAAGTAAAAAATACATTTGAAATACCAACAACAACAAAAAAATTTAAATAAACTCACCTTCCGGTCTCTTCCCAATCAAGAGGTGGGCATTCCCGATGATGGGTAGTTCCTCGGGTCCCGGGATGAGGTTGCCCAGCTTGACCATGTGAGACCTCTTCTGCCACTGGTGGTATAGGTAAGTCAGGGTAATGCCCAGCAGGACCATATAGGACACCACGGAGGAGGTGTTCCACTCCTGCATGGGCATGCTCTCCGGGTACACGGACATATTTCAGGATTATGACTGCATGAAAAAAAAAATTGTGCTTAAAAAACATTCATATCGTTAATTTTAAGTTAGATCATATCGTTGTGTGATATAATGTACAAAATCTTCTTCTTCGTCGTATGGTGGAGGAGAGTTGGTGGAGATTATAGTGGGAAGCTGAAGTTATTGTGTCCGGAAACTAGTAGTGCAATTGGAAAACTGATGAACCACATAGAGAACCTTTGGTTTTTTTTAACCAAGGGTTAAAAAAAATTGGTGTCGCTTCTATCCTTCGATCCATCTTAAAATACAGCTGATAGTAACCCAGTAGCAACCGATAAAAAAATAAACTGATAAAAATTTCTATCTTCGGATTATACCTTAAAATCGACTCAAAATGTGATGTAGATTCAGTAGTGCCCCGCTTGTACCACGAGTTTCCCCACACCATATATAGGTACGTTAATGTTTATTTTTTATTAAATAAAAAATACAAATATTCCCTGGTTACGAAAAACCTGACAATATTTTAAAATCTCCCACTACCATCACGGTATGCGGAAGATGTTGCTTGTGTCGTGATGGAGGACTTAGCCAGCTGAGGAATTCAACTCACGACGCCTGGGTGAGACCCAAACGCGATGCCAACTCAGCCACTGACTTATTGCTAAGATATTTTATAATTTATTTTTTAAATCCATCCTTCCAGGGTATTTTCACACTTGTTTTTGCTGTTGAAAAAAATTACGACAATGACGACATTTTAATTTAATTTTTATGTTGAAGAATAAATTTTCTACAACGATTTAAAATGTACCGTAACGGTTTTCCGCGAAAATTACTCGTTTGTGTTAGTGAACATGATGTTGTTGACGTCACGCTGGACAATGTCTGTGACAACCAGCAGCGTTGTCTACATCATAATGACGTTGTAGCCAGTTTGAACAGTTCACAATCAATAATTTTGAATGAAATTATTAAAATTACACATTTTTAGTGCGATGATCAGAATCAGAAAAAGAAAGCCTTAAATCTTCGGCACATTTTATACGGAATCCATAGTTTGTCAAAATACCCCATTATTCCCTCAGAACTAAAATTTACCCTAATATCTAGAAATTTCAAAAGAAAGTTGACATTTATTGTATTTTTTTAATATATATGTTTTAACATAACCAAACTTAAGATTCTAAATATTAAACTATTTATTTTTATTTCATGTATCTATAACGGTCGAGGTTACTCACCCCGGTATAAGTAACTTATGGTTACTCCTTCAGGGTGCACGTCAAGGATTCTATTTTGTTTTTTTAATTTGAACCAATCATTAATTTTTAAATACTCTTAACCCCCAAGTGCGCATAGAAGGAGGTTAGTCATAACCGCACATCAAATTGGTTAGTGCAGATACTTACGTCGACAAAATATAGCACTTAGCGGTTCTTTCTGTCAATATCCGGAGTAATCCAAGATGGAATGCGGGAGTGCACCAACAAAATATCTATAAACACTTGTAATTGATGCTGACGTATTGCCCATCTCACTAGGAGTGAAACACCTGTATTTAGATGGCAATTCACATTAGAGGTTGTTCAGCCACGTCATGAAATATTACGATATTGACAATTAATAGATTACAATTTGGTAATTAAAAAAAAAACATATTTTCAATCTACTTAAACATTGTCAACAATTGTTTATTACCTACTAGAGATCGGTATCGTTAAACTAACTATCTACCTAACCATTAAGCTACTTCGTAGTAGGTATAGGCAGAGAATATGTACCACCGCAAAACTCTATATTGGCAGACATTCCTTACGTCATTCAAATTCGTTCATCGTCTCACATTGTATTCTGTTATACCTACCTACTTACTCTTAACCCTTAAAACAATGTAATTACGTAGGTAGTAGGTATGCCGTGTCTTCTTTTACATCAATTGAAATTAAGACTAATGTATATGTAATTGGCAGAATCTCTTGTAAGATATGAATTAACAATATGGGAAAATACCAATAAAACTGATCTGAAACAAACTCCAAATGGTTCAAACGCCGTTGCAAAACTATTAGTTATCCCTAGTATTTACAGACAGAGGCATGATACACTTATTGTTGTTTCTACAGTATGATAATTTTAACCGTCAATATTATGTTACAAAATTATAATTCAATGTAAATTTAACTGGCAGCATAAAGAACACAAGGAAAATACTAGATTCACAAGAAATGATGGATTAATAGTTCCGAAATTCATAAATCAGTACGAACAGAATACAAAATTAGAACAGTAACGTTGGGATACAAAATACCTATGATACAACTTATGGTAAAATAACAAAATGAAAAAGGTTAAATATATTCAGAAAAAAGCAGCAGAGAATCAGAAAGAAAGTCATTGAAAATGGAAATAAATAATTGAAAAAGTAAATTTCTATATATAAAAATTAATGTTTGTGTGTCCTCGATTTTCTCGACAACTGCTGGACCGGTATCGCCCAAAATAGCACTGTTTATTCTTATTAGTGACGGAGAGGTTTAGACAGTTGTTCGAATGAAATCCAACATTAAACACATTGAACTCGCCATGTTGTACTGAGGTTAGCCCATAAATATATCACTCTGGTTAGTCACAGATTACATATTCAAAAGAGGGAGGTTTGTTTTGGTAGAATATTTTCCAAATTGAAAACACGAGTAGGTACCTACTTAAGGACTTTATTATTTAGATACGTTTTGAATAAATAAATGTTTGGAATGAAATAAAATTTTAAATTGAATGTTTCTTTATTGGGAGATAGTATTAGTTGTCGTAAGGCATTAATTTCACTGTCAAATTAATTATGGCGCACAAACGACAAGCCAGAATTCACAACTTCATAACTTCATTCCAAAAAATTAAATTAGCCCGATCAAGGCCGGGCACACATCAGCTACTAAATAAATACATATTGAAATATGTGCATGCAAGAGTGTTCAAGAAACTGTGGAGATATTTAGATATTAAATTGAAAATTATTACATACGAGTATTTATATATATTGTAACTAATAAGAGATAAGCAAATGGTGAAAAGCCAAATTAATTGTCTTAGCAGGAGTTCATGTTTACTTCATAAATATAAAAAAAAATTATTAAAAAAAAAAAAAGATTTCCTCTTCCGTTCGTTTGTGTGTTGTATATTTACATATTCTCCTGACATCGTTTAATACGTTATAAATAACTTGTAGGAGTATATTTCCAAAACAAAGGTGAGACCTGAGACATAATTACAGTACCTACAAAAGAAAATTAAAAAAAAAACTTCTAGAATGTAATGAAGGCGTTGAAATAATAATATAAATGACGCCAGGGGGCTGATTCTGGCTCTTTTCTAACACTTCCTTTACGGTGCCAAATTATAACGCGCTGCCCGGTGCAGGACTCCGAGTTACCCCATACAAATTCATAACAATATTGCTTTTTAAGCCAAAAATAATAATACAATCTATCAACAGTTATTAATTATGGTTAATTATATTGCAAAACATATCTTAGGGATATAAAATAATATTAAATATTAATACGTTAGGAGCAAAAATGTTGGCTCAGGTAACCGAGTGTCTGGCACCGTAAGGGGACAGTTAAGGATAGGACATTATCCTTATTATTAGACTTCATGAGTTCTCTTGAATGACAGCTGCATTCGGGGTATGATATTCTTTAAATATATAGATATTTGCCGAGTTTTATGATATCTGGTGATTTTTCACGGGTCTGCGTTGAATGTCTGTATCCTGGGGCCTGATTAAGGTTATTCTTAAGGATAAGGCATTGTACCCATTCTTAGGATTAAATACTTTTTACTGAACTACGGTTCCCGTTCTCTCAGATAACAGCTATCATTCAGCGAATGACATTCTATAAAAATATCGATATTTGCATGGTTTAAAAAAAAGATACTATCTTAAGTGTTAACTTTAATTATTAGCGAGTCATTTGTCGCATAATAGTGTTATTAAATTAACAGAATTAACGAAATTGCGTTGTTTGTAAAGTACCATTATAAAAACTTTTTGTTTTTACAAACTTCATATGTAAAGTAACTAATAATGAACTACACGTGTCAAGTACGCGTGATGAACCGGTAATTTTTAATAATACTGTGAACATTAAACCACAAACTCGTTTAAAAATGCATTGTCGTTGACATGGAATCGGAACCACAGAAGGATAAGGATAATATCTTATTAATTGTTTTTGTGTTTAATTCCTAGAAGTCCATTTATTTATTTTTTAATTTAATGTAAATCAAATTGAATAACATTATTAAATTTGATTCATTAAATAAAAAATAAAATAATAATAATATCTTATCCTTAAAAAAGACGGAATCGGGCCCCAGGTAAATTAGACACTACTTTATTACTTATTTGATTTAATTAATAAGGTACATAAATTAAACATACCCTTTCCAGTTTATATCTAATTTATAATAATCTTTTACTTTAAATCAAAACATATTAACGGGGTGGTGTTCGAGGTTTGAATTGATACTGAAGGTTTTCGATTAATCCACATCGTAATATAGACCCACATAACGATGTCATAAACTTTTTATTATTAAATATTTGCGTAGTTTTACCTCTTCAAATTATAGTGGGACACAAAAGTACCTATCTCTTAAAATATGAAGAAAAAAACCGAAAACGCTTAAAAAAAGTTGTTAAATTTTAGTTAAATTTTTTTTGCCTTTGCTAAAAAATTCTCGAACCGGAACGTCGCTCCGGATTGTGAAATCCACCACATTTACCGTCTCTCTTCGGTAAAGATTAAAAAAAATTGCTACCGTACGGTAAGTTTAATGCTCTTAGAAAGCTTTCATTCTCTAAAAATCCATAAGCTCTTATTAAACGATTCGTTTACAGTGTGACAGTAAACCAACCGGAACGCTGTCCCGGGCCTTCACTTCGGGATTGAAAATCTTACACATTTTTTTTAACGGCATATATACGTATTTTCCTTTAATTTTTGCTTGGGAGGCAGAATAAGTACAGGCTTTTTTTTCAACCGGAAATTTGTTGTATGTTCCGGTTGGTGTATTTGTTAAATTCGATCACTGCAAGTTAAACAAACGATATTGTTGTGTAATTTTTTTTTAGCAAGATTGAAAGCATTCTATGCCAATGCATCTATAGCGAATATTGTTGTACATCGGAATAGTGAAATTTTTTTTTTTTATATATTTAATCATTGAATGAAAAATTTACAACTCTCAAAATGAAACATGAAGCCGAAAAGACACAGAAAAGAAAAAGATAACGGTAGCAGCTGGGACTCGAACCCAGAACCTCACGGTCTATCCGGGACCTTGCGCTCTAATCCACTGAGCTACGGCTACCCCAATCTGTCCCGTCATTTTTATCGGTATCATACTTAGATTTTTAAGAACTGTTAATATAAGCTTCAATAATTAATTCCCATATCTTGTGTCTCGGATATAAATATCCGATTTTTAATTATATGGGATATCATGAGGTTGATAAGTTTCAATAAGTTATTCCAAAATTGTTAAAATATGGAGTAAATACGAGTCTTATACAGGCAATAGCATCTCTATATGAGGGAAGCGTTGCATGTGCTAGGGTGAACGATGATTTTACGGAATGGTTTGACATCACAAAAGTTGTTAAGCAATGCTGCGTAATGCCACCGTGATTATTCACATGGATAATATGCAAAAATTGATGGAAAGAGATGGGCTGGGCGCGAAAATGAGAAATCTGAAAGTAAGTTATCTGTTGTATTCTGATGATGCGGAGCAGATTGCTAATTGTATGGAAGATCTACAGTCCCTCGTTTCTAGGAGTGGTGTTTGAAAGAGAGAGTACGAAAACAGTGTGCAATATAGTTGTGAATGATGACTTGGAGCAGGTCGATGAGTTTGTGTATTTGGGAAATACATTTAGGAGAGATGGAAAGAATGATAGGGATATTGAAAGGAGGGTGAATGCCCCTAACACCATTAACGGAGGACTGAACGCGGTTGGCGATAGCAAAAAAATGTCCAAAGAAGCGAAGCTAGCATTTAAAAATAGAGTGTTGATACCAACCCTGATGTATGGCAGTGAGGTATCGAACTGGTAGAGAATCCCTGAGGCGAATGTGTGGTAAAACCGTCTATGATCGTGTGAAAAACGTTGAGATTCATAAAGAATTAGAATTATATTAAGAAGATTAGCTTAAATGGTTTGGGCATGTAGAGCGAATGAACGAAGAAAGAACTGTAAGGAGAATATATGATGCGAATGTGAATATATATAATATAGAATGAAAGAAGAAGCCCCATGCGCCCGACGAAGACATGCCACGATGAAGAGAATGACATACTTGAGTCGGGCCATGTCAGAAGTCGGAATAACAGAAGAGAATGTATGAGGTAATCTGATTGTTTGGCGGTCCGTCCTCTCTGCCTACCTCGGCAGTGAAATGACCGATTGTTAGTTAGTTAGTTAGTTAAGTCAAAATTGAAAGAAAACAAATTATTTTGTCCGAATCACACGGTACCTGTTAACGTATTCATATTTTATGCATCAATTCACAGGGCTATTCTGACCAGAGTTCAAAGTTATAAAAGTTGTTGTCAATAACAATACTCGTACACTTATCATGATAATTGTCCAGAATATGGATGAACTCATTACTCATACTTAAAAGAGTGATCATCTCAGACAGATGTTCTATATTATTAAAATACGAACCTATTATCTACATAGTTCACATTATAACATAATGTTTAAACTTATCTGTCTTCATCTTACCTCACAAAATAATAATAAGAGTTAATTTCTAAAGCGCAGTTTTGTGAAGGTTCACCTCAAGTGCGCTTTACGCTAACTAACCTAACCTAATATAATTGTAAAATAACAGATGTACTACATAGTACATCTGATATTATAATGCCTTGTACAAATCGCAAGTGCGCCCCACTGTATAATTTGGCAGCCACCTCTGGTCGGGAGCAATAAAATATCTGAAAAAAATTCTTGACTCTGTGAAGAAACGGGCGGGTCCGTTTGATAGATTCTTTTAAGCACAGACGTCAGGTGGGAATGCTGCCCTTGTTCTACCGTTATTTTAATGGAAGATGCTCTGAGGAGCCAGCGTCATTGATCCCTTCGGAAACGGTGCATAGTCGGGAAACGAGAAACGCGCGCCCAACATTTGCACACGGTTGACATTAGTCACATGAGAACGGGTCGCTTCTATTAAGTACCGCAAAAAAAGTGCTGATTAAAACTATAACGTAAAATATTCATGAGGGGCAGTATCACTTACATGCACAATTTAGAATAGTATATAACAATTTAGAATAAACCGGGGTATAAATAATCAAACGTAAAATACAAATATCAAAAGGACAAGAAAATCTACACAAAATAACCTAATATAATATAATTATAAAATAACACATATAATTACATGCATGCAAAATAAAACCACAATTCAAAATATTCACGACTTACTTAGATGAACATTTTAAATATTATAATATACATACAAGTATATATACAAACTTCATAGAAAATAGTAATACACAGGATTTAAAAACTTTAAACGAAGAAAATGGCGAAAAACTTTAGGAAGGTATAAGAAAAGACATGACAAATTGCAAATTTTTAAATTTTCAATTTTCTGGTAAATAATGAGAATAATCGCGATTTTCACGTTTGAAAATTTAATGTGAAATAACATATTTTTAAATCATATATTTTTTTAATACGCAGGTGTTTGAACCCACGACCACCGATTCGTAGGCGAAGATATCAACCGCTCGACCACGAAGACTATTACAGTTTTGATCTTTAAGTGACCTATGGTTACGAGATACAACCTTCGTAAACGTACAAATATTATTTATAATTATCAAGTCTTCAGGAATGCTTGTAATACAAGTACTTAAATAACAATTTTAATGTCCTAATGGTAAATGAAATAAACAGCAACGAAATTATATAACTCGGATTCATAATTGATTATAATAATGGCTGTTATATAGCAAATAATTCCATAATCAGGATCTTAATTGAGCTGCATATCTGTTCCCCGAGAGTCAAATGACCTATAAAATTAACGGAATGAAAATCACACCAAGATGTTTGGTTATGTTAGGAAGATCGAAAGTATTTCATCAAGGAAAATCTCACTGCAAATTTCGGGAACTTTGTATTAAAAAATGAAGTTGACCCCATTCTTAAAATTGTAAATGATATGAAATTATCGTGATAGTTAACATAATAACACGTAAATGTTATAAGGAAACTTATACAATAAACTATTTTTAAAGTATTGGAAACATTTGGCGTAGAAATGATACTAAAATATCTCATCGTTGAAGAAGATAATATTAACATATCCCAAATGAAACACGAAACTGAAAAAAAAACACAGAAAATAAAAGGTATCAGTCACATCTGGGACTCGAACCCAGGACCTTTGTCTTACCGGGACAACTGATTTACCGACTAAGCTAATGGGACCAGTTCAATTTACGCCATCTTCATCGATATCATACCTAAATTCAAGACTTGTCAATATTATCCGCCATTTTAAATTTTGTCCACGATTTTTTTCGGTTTCGTGTTTCATTTAGGATATGTTAATATTATCTTCTTCAATGATGAAATATTACAACGAGGTTTATAAACTTCAATAAGATATTAAAAATTTACTATGGGCTAACCCACTCCCGCCTCAAAAATGGCAAGTTAGAATGTGGATTGGCTACCATAAATCAAATGAAACAAATGTCTAAAATCCAAAAGACCGTCCTAAAATCCAAAAGACCGTCCTTAAAGCCCCTTAAGAATGGCGTTCTTTAAAAGGAAAAAAAAGACAACCATGAAATGAACATAATCTAAAATTACATGAATGCCAAAGTAATTTTTCACAATGTTCTTGCCCCCTTATTACACACACAGAACGTATAAAATATCTCGGAATAGAAATATACGAAAATCTTCGATGGGACACTTACATAAATTGTATTACAAGGAAACTCAAACATCAATAATATTTAATGTCTAAATGATATTAAAAATAGTTTACTCTGCACTATGCCCTGTAGTGCCCTTGAGGTGATTTTTCACAAAAACGGTGCTATACAAGTAATCCAATTATTATTATTATTATGCCATAATATGGTATATCAGGATGGAAATCGGCAACTACTAACCATATGAAACAATTGTTTAAAACAAAAATGGCATTATAAAGAGCATTAAAGTCCCCATAAGAACGCCAACAAAATAAATATTCATATATTCGTGTTTTGCAGTCCCTAACATCCAAAATATCTGTGCTAAAAATGTTTTAATCAAAAATTTAAATAAATTAAAAAAAAAAAAACAAGAACTAACCAGAATGACATTATGAATATACCCCAAACTTAAAAATTGATTTTGGACAAAGGAACTATAAATATCTCCCCACTAAGCTCTATGACAGCAATACAAAATGAAAAATATGAACGATTTAAAAAATCAATTCAGAACCTGACTCGAAATCAAAGAAGATGACTTATTCGCATTTTGAAAAGAACGCCGTAGGATCAACAATCAGTTTTAAAATAAAACCTAGTCCGCAAAAAAATAAGTAAAATATTTTCAAATTCTGAATCCGCACAAGCCGTAAAGTTCCTACTTCCTACAAATACGGTTAGAAGACGGTTATTTTTATTCTATATTTGAAATGTGTAATATTTTTTGATTCTGTAGAAATAAAATTTCTCTTTTTTCACCTCAATGTAAATACAAATGTATTCAAATCATCTTCTCTATTTTGCATGCGGAGTAAGTTCACTACTCTTTTTTTACGTTTTTTTTTTATACAGAACCGCACAAAAGTGGCATCTGCTCCCAACCATCTGGAGCCAGTGAGACTATGGCATCACCAATGGGGTATGTTGTGAGGCTGAAGGGAGTGGGGAATGGAAGGAGATGGTGAAAAGGAAGGTGGGGACGTATCAGGCTATTCAGATCTGGTCACTAAACACGGCTGACGCCATTTCAAGCAACTTTTAGATTCTGAATAGTGGTCTTTCTCCAGGGCGATACTGAAAGTATCTACCACTCTGGAACGTGCCGCAAATATACTATATGTTATTTAAGATAAATTGTCAAAAAACATAAATTAATCAAATAAAATTTATTTCCGCACGTCGGGATTTGAATCCGCGACCACAGGATTTGTAGCCGAGGATCGTGACCGCTCAATCACGGAGGCCGTCAAACTCTACTCAATTGTTTTATCTTTTGTTTGCTTCTTTTTTATGCATTTTTATCATCCATTGAAAAATATTTTTGTTAGAAAATGATTAACCGTTACCACTCCTTTGTCGGGTGCCAGTCGACATCAGTATTTGTACACTACAACTCAGTTGTCGGCTGGCGGTCGACAGGATAAGACGTGCGCGCCCGGTGTATTTTCGCGCGCAAAACTTGACAAGTGACGTTGTTTCTTGTGATTATTTGATAAAAAACATTTAAATTCACGTTTTAATAAGATTTTGACTTTTCCGTTTTTATTTTACTATAAAATAACCTTTTTGTAACTGCCTATCAATAAATTAATATTTTGATATTATTTAAATTAGAGTTGGCCGAAAATAAATATTAAAAAATAATGGAGTGGTATGGGTTAATTTCATATTTTTTCCGATCCAAATTTCATGCTTGTAATCTCCCCAATACAAGTCCAAACATCGTTAAAACTATGGAATAAAAAAACAATTAAAATATGCATGTTAGTATTTATCAATTAAAAAAGTCGAGAAAATGTTTGAATTACGTATGGTCGGCTTCTATTGAGGAAAAAAGTTTTATTTTTTGGCTTCATCGTCTTTTCCGTAAGTTTTACTCACGAGAGGTGTTTCGGTAACAACATTAAAATGAAACAAAATAAAACAATCACTTTGTTTTACATCACTTTTATAAAACAAAGTTATTGTTTTATTTTTTAAATTATAATGTCACATCACCAAGTTACCGCTTCATATGAAAAAAAAACATTAAAATGGATTATGTTTTAACCTACCTTTACACTTATTAGTTAAATATACGGACTTATGCATGTTTCTGAGAAGTTGCTAAGATGTCAGTATAACTTAACTGTAATTAATGCTAACGCAAGTTACTGAAGTTTTACTTACGTAAGCATGTATTTAATTCTTTTAAATAAATAAATGATATGCTTACAGCAACCGATATACCTGCAAATTTATTCGCGGTAAGATGGCTTCCTGTCAACAACGAATTGTTGCTGTAATAATATACAAAAAAAAATCAATAAACAAACTGAAATGGCTCAAAAAAAAGTCGGATTACAGGTCGATTGGAGAAAATAAATTCTCGATTTCGTTTGGAGGACCAACATCAGTTCTTTAATTTTACCCAAATGACAGCAACAGACTTTTATTTTATCGAAGAAAGCAATCACTTTGTGGCTTGACATTATAATTTAAATTAAAGATTTTTTGTTTTGTTTTAAACCACTTTACTTTATTTATATTAATGCATTATCGACCGGTTTCAACCCAACCTTCATCAGGAAAGTACACATATAAACTAAATTAACATAGAGAGATATATCATAATGAAAACAGTGAAAGTCGGGGAAAGAGAGTATATCAGAGTAGAACAGGACAGAGCATCAGAGAGTTGTCGGTAGAGTGGTAGGTAGAGTGGTATGGGAAGGGGAGGGGAAGAAAGGGAACATCCTTAAGAGGAACAAAACAAAACTTAATTTTAAATTTGAGGTCAAAATACTTAAGTAAGCATAATGATATATTTTTTTAAATTAAAGGTTTAGTAAATATCTAGTATGTACGAGAAATATTTTATTTATTTTTGTTTTGCATTATGAAATATAGGCCATTAACGGGGAGAGGGACGTCGGGGAGTTATTATTTATTAATTCAAAATAATGATAATATTATTGTGCAATACGATAAACATGGTGTTTTTAAAGAAAAACATATTTATTACGATTTTCTTTTTAAATTTGCATGGGGTTAGCATTTATCAAAATATAATCAGAAATATTACACATTTCTGACCGTTCTGTGCATTTTTTACAAAAACATTTAAAAAGTTGTATATATTTAAAAAAAACTGTGAAGGTTTTTCTGTAACTTGTCGATTTGATAAATAAATTAAAAAAAACAGTGTGTAGTTTAATTTTTTCATGAACATTAGGTAACTTTAATGTTTTTTTTTGTAATGCGGATTACAAATCTTTCGATATGTTTATTTACAAAAACGCAACGATAAAGGATTAAAAATACCTTTCTCCATTTTAAAAATCATATTCGTATTTGAATTATTTTGTAAAACTTACAATGGGACGGTCAGAAAAAGTAATATTTCTGGTTATATTTTGATAAATGCTAAGCCTATGTAAATTTATAAAATATTTTTCTATTTAAAAACATTATGTTTATCGTATTGCGTAATAATACTATATTTTTTGAATGAATAAATAAAAACTCTACGACGTCCTTCTCACCCTTAAAGGAATGGTTTTTCGCGATTTTAGAGACATCTACGAGTATAACAATTATTTGGGGGCTAACGGTGATTTAAAAAAAAGTTTTACCCCGTCTACTTTGAAAATATAATGAAATATAAAATAAAAAATATATATCAAAAATATTAATATAAGCACTATAGTGGACTTTAAATTAAATTAAAAACGACCAATTTACGGTGGAACACAAATTTGCCGTACATGATTTAAAATATAGAAAAAAAAGTTTTTTTTTTAAATGTTTTGTTTTTATATATTTATTCACGTAATCATATTTACATAGCAAATATAATAATTAAAAAAAAAAATACAATAAACCCGCAAATAATTTTCTAAATTGCCTCTAAAATTATGAAAATTGATTTTTTTCATGGCATATACTTCATAATTTTAAATAAAATACTTATCATCCATACTATATATTTACAAAAACTTTAATTAAAAAATATATATATCATTCGGTTCGGATGGGTATTTTGGCCTCAAATCCAAAATGATACAGGCAGCGCAGCCGTTAAAATCTGATTTTTGGTCAATCTAATTAATTGTTAATTTAAAATATGAAAATTATTATTTTAATTTGATTTCAATATTTCAAATCCTTCTAAGTGATTAAGGCGAAAGCCTATTCCATTTTTATGTATTACTTTACTCCTGTAGTTTTATCAAAAGTATGGTTAGGTGTTCTGCAAATTCTGAAAAACCTAAATATTTTACTCCAATGTTGACGTTTCTCGCTTTACTGACATCTATGAATTTTACGCAAAGCTACGCTCAAAATGCGTCAAAACATTATTTCCAAAATAGTTTTGCCGATAGCCGCTAGATGTCGATGGTGCTGTTCGTACTTTTTTACTAAAGTATGGATACCGAAAATATTTTTTTGCTTTCAATTTGTGTTACTATTTAATATAATTTTATTATGGCAACATTTGAAAAAAATAAGCCATTTAAAAAAAATATATATTTTCAGGTTCGTTTATATTTTAAATTACCTATATCTTTTGGTTAGTTTGTCAAATTTGGTACTATTTTGAAGCTTATCGCAAACCCGCCAAGTTAATACCCGACGTAGCTCAACGGTAGAGCATCTGACCGGCAATCAGAAGGGTGCAGGTTCGAGTCCTGTCGGCGACATTTATCTTTTCTCGGAAGGTTTTTTCAATTTGGAGTGTTTCAGGCTAATAATTATTGTTTATAAAAATGATTGTTACCCTTTGCGCTATGCACAAAAATCTTACCGATTTACCGATTAATAAATATTTTTGTTTAGATTAATAAAAAAAAAATACTCCCTGTACAACACAAAAAAATCTTTTGTGTTTATTTTTTAACAATATTTGACCGATGTATAAATGGGAATGATGTTTTTGAATGCGCCGTTTTTTAGATATGACAGGGCTTACATGTTATTTATCACATATCTGTTTTTGATACCAAATATTAAATACATTATTTATATATGTTATAATGCATAATATGTATATATTTATACATTTTTTTCTGTTCAACACGTTTATTTATGTTTTTTCATATATTATGGAATACTGTCGTAATATGGGTACTTCCCAGTTGAATAGTCAATGTTTTCTTAACGTAAAATATATGCAAGGAGCGTGTGCCAAGACAGAGATGTGTGAGAAATGTCGCGGTGGTTAGTAAGTCATATACAACCCTCGTTTGTGTACCTACCCAATTAATAAAAACTCATTAATTATTACTTGTTTTCTGTTTAATTCGTAAAAGTCCTTTGATTAAAAAAAAAAATTAAATCGGTTTTAATAATGCTATTATTAAGTTCTGCAAGAAGAAAAAAAATAACTAACTCACGTAGAAACTAACTACGACTAGCTCCAGTAAAATAAGTAGTTAAAAACCAGTAAGAAGAACCTTAGTCGATATGTTAATTATTTCTATCTGAATTCATACAGGAAAAAAGATATGTGAAATTCTTAACAATAGAAAATTTCATAAATTCCTTATACTGTCTATAATTGTCCACCGAGTATGCCCATGTAAACTGTATAAGTATAACTGAAAACACTGTATCAAACTAATTTCCTCCTCTTATTCTTTTATACAACATTTAACCTAAATCTCGACACATTTTTTGACTCCCTACCGTCATTTAAGAAAAATATTACTCGTGACATCAATGCGCAATCACAACTCTCCAGTAAATAGCACTATTCAGACACATAGGTACACATACACGCTCACACACGCGTTCACAGATGCATACACTATAAACTTTTTTCATAAACCTTTTTATCTTTACCACGTATCATCCCCTAGCATTGTAAAATGTATATAACCACTTACTAGATATTAGATAGAACATGTCATTGGTACAGATCCTTGTAATGATTTTGTAAAACCTTGAAATTTGTATACCACTCACTTTATACATGTGTTGTTTGCTTCTACAATAAATAAGTAAAAATATGAAGAAGAATGTCTCGGGCAGGCGGTGTGTGTTTGTTTTGTATAAAAAATTACAGTTTTATTCCGAGCTTGATGAAATTTTGCACAGTTTCAAACTACCTTCAAGCTAAGAGAAAAATTACTATGAAGGGGTAGGGAGTAGGAGTAGAGGTTGGAGTAGTGGTAGGGAGAGTAGGTTTAAAACTTTACTCCAAACCATTCTAACCCCGTACAACGCCGGGTACTTCCATTAGGATTTCATAAAATCTGTTATCACAAATTAAATAAATACCTACGTTTTCGTACCTTACTTTCCCACCTGCATGAATTTCATGCAGGTAAAAAGTTCTCAAGCAATCCTGAATGCTATTTTTTTCTCAGTACCCAAATGGCAACAGCCAAATACAAAACCAGCTGATCTTCAAAAAAAAAACCCTCTCACGGGCATTTATCTAATTACATAGATTCTTACCCTTTCGATAGGGTTATGCGCTTTAACAAAGTGTAATCCCCTTTCTCAGATAAAAAAAAATCAAGGAACTACTCCCCAAAAATCCTTTTAAAAAATCGCAGCCCCCAGATTCCTGGATAATATTTTTATGAAGGCTTATAACAGATCTCCTTGATTTACACAATTCTGAAATGACTCCCGTACATCGGGGATCATATTTTTATTTACTCACGGAGGCATTGACACGTATATAATGCAATATTTCACATGTCAGTTGTACTGTCGTATTACGTCAGTAAGTCGTGTATTCTTAGCCTTTCTGTTTCCCTGTTACCCGGTTAGCCTGAAAGGAAACAAATCCCTTTGTTAATAAGAAGAAAAATAACCTTTGATATCTAATGCCAACTGCAAACAAACTTCTTAGGGTGCTAAATTTGCTTTAGATCCGTGAAATATTAATATTGTTTGTAGAAGATAAACTTTTTATTGTTGCAGCTAGGTAGGATTTTAAGAGAAATAATATTTTTATTGTAGCGAAATTTGTATCGCCATTTTTCTTACGAACTTCTTATGTAAACACAGATTTCTTTAAACTATTCTAAGAAATCGATGTATTTTTAGAGGTCGTTTTGACGGCATTAAATTTATCAATATATCTCATGACAAGGTAACAATTTTTCAAAAAAAATAATTGGATACCATTTTTGAATGCTGGCAATTCGTGGTGTAATTCCATATATATATCGAATTGTAAATTTTTTGTGTACATTGGCTGGGTAAATTTTTCCCTCTTCCTGTGTCAAATGTGGTTAGAGTTTATAAATGTGGAGATAATCTTATCTACCCAGTGATCGGGCTGCCTATTGCTACTGTAAGCCTTTTATTTATTTTATTACAAAGATTTGTAAATTGCGTTTTATGTGCTAGACACCAGTCCATGGTGGAATTCCATTAATATAATATTTATTTAATAACGATTTATTAAAACATTTTTTAAACTTTCGTCCACTTTTTATTTTTTACCTAACCGGTTTCAGCCTATCATGGCCATCTTCAGACTGATACAATTTTTCCTTAAACCATGGAATACATACAATTTTTGGGTAATTGGGGTGGTAAACTATGATAACGAGTCTAAAGATGACCGCGATAGTGTGAAACCGGTCTGGTCAAAAATAAAACGAGAAAGAAAGTTTAAAAATCGTTTTAATAAATCACAAAATAATGTAAATGTAAATTTAAAAACTATGTAAACGTAATTTTTATTATGTGACCAGCTGAAGTACCCAGCGTTGCCCGGGGTTATGTATGTTACCCCTACCCCTACCCAGTAATTTTCCTCTTAATTTGACGTCAAACCAGCAAAATTTCCTCAAGAAGTCAACCCCTTGGAATAACAAGGTTCCACCTGACACAGCAATGTTATGCGATAATGTGCTCTACAGAGTGTAACTTTAAAGCTCATTATCGCATAACCGTGTCAGATGGAACCTTGTTATTTCAAGGCCGAAGTACCATAATTCTGGTTTAAGGGGTGGGAAAAGGGGATGTCGGGTGTTTTTTGGAAATTTCATGTAGACAGTGATCTTGTTCTTGTTTCGAATGTCAAGTGTGCAAAAAACTCGAAATAAAATTGAATACAAAACAAACAAACACCGCTCGCCCGGGACATTTTATATATTAGAGAAGAAGATACCGAGCGAAAAGTTCCGACTGCCTTCTAAAGCGTCCTATGGCGTCCCCAAGTTGGGAATATTGTGAGGTTGCATGAAAGTGGTAGGGGATGAAGTCAGGGCAGATGAAGGTTGGAAAGTACTTGAATATTTAGGCCTAGTTACCAAAGATAGCTATAGTCATTTCAAGCTACGTTTCGTTTCTGAATCGATGTTCCATCATGGTAACAGATAACGAAATCTTTTACTCTAGAACGGTTTCCAAAAATATAAAACATTTTATCTTATTCAAGTTATTTGGCTAGTGAGAACAAGTAATTTAGCTCAACCTTTCTTCATCAGGAGTATATGGAATACTAAAAAATAATAATATCAAGTGTAGACAAACGATCATGGCTTTCGAAACATTTGATATGTGTATATTCATGAAGTGGTGAATACAAAGTAATTTTTAATTATTTTTTTTTTAAATCCCCAATTGAAAATTGAGCTTCTGGTTGTTTTCTGGCTCAGATAAAAGAGCACACGTCCAACACCTGTCGCCGTCATTATACCAGGGTGAATATTTACCTTTACCTGTAAATACAAACATTGAATCGGCCAGTGGAGCGGCCAAGCGAGTCCTCGGGTTGCCGACCAATGGCATGTGACGTGTGCCTTTAATCTTAATGACCGCCCCCCAGTGAGTTTATTGTTTTGTCAATTAATTACAATCATTAAAATATTTCATTAAATTGTACAGAAAACATTAATTGCAATGATCAGGTTATGAATGCACGTAAGTAGGGGTTTGATTCCGATTATTTTATAGGATAAGGCATTATCCTTATCCTTAGGCTTAAGAAATGTTTACTTAACTAAGGTTCCAGTACTTTCGGATGACAGCTGTCATTCTTCATAAATTTCGATATTTAACAACAGAAATAAAAACTCAATATTGTCGTAAGTATTGACTTACAATAAAAGAAACATTTTCAGTGACTCATTTGTTGCATAATAATGGTATTAAATGAACCGCATGAACGAAATCGCGATGTTTGTACCTGTGCCAAAAGCCCGAAATGTAAGAGAAAATTGTTTTAAATTATTTTTTTTAATAAACTCAGTAATAATAAGCTACACATGTTAAGTATGTGTGATGCACCTGTGTCACGTAATTGGATTTTTAAATATATTTTAAAAGATTTTTAAGAAATATATTCTTAATAAGTAATTAAAATATAATAAAGAATAATGTTGAGCCATAAGAAGTCATAAATAAATTTTTTTATTATAAAAGTGTTTTATTCTCTTTCTAATCCTCCAGACCGAGCCCGACTAAGGAGTGGCGAGACTTACAACTGTTAGTACTTATAAACCTAATTGCCTCTTTAATTTATTTATTTTTCATTTTTGAGCAAAAAAGGAATTTCATTAAATAGGTTACCTAATATTTAGTTTTTGAATTTTCGATTTCTATAATTTATTAAAAATATATTTCACAGAAAACCTATTAAACGTATGAAAACAACCAATTTGTACAACTCGGGCCGCTAGAGGGCGCGAGTGTAGCATCTTGCCATCAAATGTCAGGAGCTGGAAGTATTGTCATTTTAGAGTATTTGATATATAGATAATTTGTCTAAGCTTTGATTAAGAGAAGCTCTGTGGATAACGATGGTTAGATCCAAATGATACACTAACCAAGAAATACCAGACAGCGAAAGCCGTGCGAATTTAAAAGCAAGAGCTCACCGTAAAAGAGGCTTTGATGATTTACAGCCTGAATAGCAAAACTTCACACTGCACCACGCCTTTCACGGGAGTATAATAGTGACTGATGACATTTAAAAAAAGGCATTAAATTATCACCGATTCGAAGTGAATTTTTTTAACAATGCAGCAGTTAATTTCTCAACTGCGGGAGACGCCTTCCGTAAGTGGAAAGTGTCGTCTCGAGAATACCAAATTCACAGCCAGAAACCAAAAAAATGTAGGGACTGTGGCTTAAAATAATTAAACTTAAAGAATATTGTAAAAGAATTTATTCAGCGACAAAATAAATTACCCGGCCATGCTGCATCCACATGAGAGGTTATGTACATACATACATTTCCAGAGTGGTACATACTTTCAGTATCGCCCTAGTGAAAAGCAGTAATTCAGAATCGAAATGTTGCGTTGTTTGAAATGGCTTTAACCGTTTGGTGATCAGATCTTAATAGCCAGGTACTTCCCAGTGTTTCTCTTCCTCATCTCTTTCCTCTCCCTTTCCCTTCAACATCCCAATTACGAGATTCATAATTACAGAATCGAATCCATACAAAGAAAATTAACTCGTGCGATTGGATATCGTGAAGGTTTATCTGATCAATTTGGAACGTATAATGATCGAATTTCGCACTATAAACTACAACCTCTGTCAGTTTCTGATGTATTCCTTTTATACAAAATTATACATGGATCAATTGATACACCAAAGATTTTATCACAAATCAACATTAATACACCAACAACAAAATCAACAAGGAGGATATAAGATATTTTTATACTAAAGCCTATCACACAAATACGGGATATTTCTCCCCTTTACCGCGGATATTTAGAAATTACAATACTATGCAGTACTCTAATATTAAAATAGACACATTTAATCAATTAAAAAAAATGATAATGTGATGATGCCCTTTATTAAGTATCAAGACAGTGTACCATCAGCGCAGGTGACAATAAGGAGTTAGTTTATACACCTACTTTATAATATGTTTTCGACCTTTCACTTCTTTTTCATTATTTTTATCATTTTTGATAATGATTGTTGTTGTTTATTGTACTTATTGATTATTGCCATGTAATCATTCATATATGTAAGTTTTAGGCACATTGCCTGTTTTATGTACTAATATAAAATACATTTAAAAAAACCATCCTCCTCTGGTTCAGGACAGTTGGAAATCTTGTGCTGTATTTACATTTTAAAGTGACTCATTAAAATAATGTGAAATAATTTACTATATTTAAATCTAGATATTTTAACAACATTCACACACATACCAATAATCAACTAGGTACATGCACATTTAGATTTAAATTTATAGAGCGCTAATTTGAATGTATTTGTGCACACCGATGGTGGTTCAAACTCCTTCGAGATACTTAATTTAGGATTCCCCCCGCAGTCCCCCACAGTCCCCTGCAGTAGTTCTACGATGCAGTACACTACTACACAAGCAAGAATCTCTTTAAAATGAATATTTTCTGCAGAAATGAGATCTGTGAGGCGAATATGTGGTAAAACCATGTATGATGGTGTGAAAAATATTGATATTCATAAAGAATGCAAGGCTGATTAAGCGTAATGAGTAAGATTAAGAAAAATACGCTTTGATGGTTTGGGCATGTAGAGCGAATGAACAAAAAAAGGAGTGTTAGGAAAAAATTATGACGCGAATGCGAATGAAGACATGACACGATCAAGAGAATCAAATACTTGAATTCGGAATAACAGAACAGGATGTATGAATGTGGATGAAGTAAGAAGTGTATGCTAAGATCGAGTTGTTTGGCGGTCCGTGTTCTCTGCCTATCCCTTCTGCGAAATGGCGTGTTGGTTAGTTAGTTAGTTAATTCAAACCGAGTTAAAAGTCAAGAAGCTCTGTCGATTCCCTCGGGCACAGTAACCGTACTGGTTTACTAATGGGTAAGCAAATTGAAATAAAAACCACACGTCTATTCCTCAGGGAGCTATTAAGGAAGCCCAAATTAATATTGTTGGAATATGCACTTCAAAATTTCACATCTTCACACTTCGGAGTGTGAATTTCTTATTCATTCTGTCAGTAGTAAAGTTAATTGGTTCGCGGAATTGGACGTGGAGTTTTCAGAAACGGCGGTCGTTATGATGTTTTATTTATTTATTTAGACATGCACAGTAAATTTTATTACAAACGATAACGATGGTGTATTAAAATTTACATTGTTGAAGTACCTACTTATCATAAGTTGTTACGTACGTCCGTACAATTTTTATTTTTTATTTTTTAATAGCTTAGTAATTTCGTCTGGGATGAGAATGCATTTTACAAAAGAAAAAAAATACAATGGAAAAAAGTTCCGATAAACGACAGTTTTTAATTGTTTCTAATTTTGAAACTGTCAAATCACGGTGGAATTCCATATTAAAATGAATATCACCAGTCTGACGATGCCCGTGATATGGTGAAACCGGCCCTGTCGAAAATAAATAAGTGGAATTTGTCACGAATCTTGCTCAAAAATAGTTTTACAAAAATATTAAAAAAAAAATAATTAAAAACATAAAAGACAACAATAAATCACGCATAAAATAATATTTCCTCATTATCTGAAAAAAAAATTAAAAAATTAAAGGAAGTATGTGGAGAGATGATGTGAAATCGAGAAATGTATTGGAACATGAATAGAAGTTAAAAGAAAATTTATGTGTAGTTTTAAAATCATCAAGCTATTTTGTATGTTAGTAGACAACCATGAAAAATGTCTAATCGTAAAAATGTATGTTAGTATTAAAATAAAACATTTCATTTTTATTAATTTCTTGATGGACTTAAGCTTTAAACTTACAATAACAATTTATTCCATTTCACTTTCCGCGCGTAAACACACCAAAAAACAATTCATTTCAATATTTAAAAGCATTATGCAACATTCAAAAACAATTAAATTAGCACATATTACGTTTCATTTAACCCCAAGCAATAGTTTTATTAAGCAAAGGTATAAAATATTGCACGTATAATAATGGAAGCAAATTACAACATTACACCAGAAAAGAAACCTTTAACAAATTTAAAGAGGACAGTTAACTTTTATATTTATTTTTGTACCAATCAGTGTGAAACGAAAGAACAATTATATTTAAATTTCCCTTATTAAACTGTTGATTCCGGCCACGTGCTGTCCACCCCTAAATATCTTAAGGGTTGGCTGATTCTGTTGGAACCTACATAAACATGATAGTATATTATTCCTACCCCTTGAAGGTATAATGTTTAATCAGAACGTAGTTATTCATTAAAACACTGACCACAAGCTGTTCACTGTTCATTTGCTCAACCGTGACTTAACTACAGAAGTACTTCTATCTTTTATGCAATCGGAAGTATTTATAAGGAGATCATTTTTTTGAAAGGGGCTAAAGTGATATAGTCATTAAAAGAATGAAAAAAAAAACACGAAATTAACCATTTAAAAATAAAATATTTATTAGATAAGGTGACATCAGATTTTCAGGTAAATTTTTTCCATGCTTTTTATGACATTATGTCACTTTTAAAAAATGTGCCATGGAACCGGAGAAAACATACTAAAGTTGACGTGTTTTTAACTACATTATATTTGATGGATCCCAAATCGACGATCAGCGATATTTTGAAATGTTGATATTTGAAAGCTCCCCTTTAAATGCTGATTCTCGGCGGGTTTCCCTTTTGATCCAATTGTGATCGATTCGATGGTCATCAAATGCAATTAGCTAAGTATTGCACTCGCGGGAGTTATCCACAAATTGAATATATTTATTTATACTATTATCGAAGAAAGCAATCACTAATTTAAATTTTTGCTACTTGACATTATACTTAAATGAAAATAGTTCTATGTTTAAAGCTTTATTGAATTTATAGATATTTAGACCGATTTCAGTTAATCTTAGCCTTCCATACGAAAACAGTATGCAATATAGTTGTGAATGATGAATACTTGGAGCAGGTCGATGAGTTTGTGTATTTGGGAAGTATGTTTACGAGAGATGGAAAGACAGATAGGGATATTGAAAGAAGGGTGAATGCAGGAAACTCCATTAACGGAGGACTGAACGCGGTTGGCGCAAACAAAAAGTTGTCCAAGGAAGCGAAGCTAGCAGTCCACAATGGAGTGCTGATACCAACCTTGATGTATGGCAGTGAGGCATGGAACTGGCAGAGGAAGGATGAAAGTAGACTGAATGCTGTAGAAATGAGATCTCTGAGACGAATGTGTGGTAAAACCATGTATGATCGAGTGAAAAATGTTGAGATTCGTAAAGAATGCAAGGCTGATGTAAGCGTAGTGAGCAAGATTAAGAAAGGGACGCTTAGATGGTTTGGGCATGTAGAGCGAATGAACGAAGAAAGGAGTATAAGGAGAATATATGACGCGAATGTGAATCGAAGAAGAAGCCGGGGACGCCCGAGGAAGACATGGCACGATAAAGTGAATAAAATACTCGAGTTGGGCCATGTCAGAAGTCGGAATAACAGAAGAGAATGTATGAGGCGTTGTATGAATGTGAATGAAGCAAGAAGTGTACGCCAAGATCGAGTTGTTTGGCGGTCCGTCCTCTCTGCCTACCCCTACTGGGAAACGGCGTGATGGTTAGTTAGTTAGTTAGTTTAGCCTTCCTCAGGACCATAATTATTTAAAATTAATTTACCTCAGTTCTTAAGTAAGTTAGTTTATATAATTAAGGTCCTGAGGAAGGTTAATAATAATAATAATGCTTTGTTACCTTTTTTTAATAATAAATAAATAAAAAATAATGATATCCTCACTGGGATTTCCCGTGCTGACGATTTCATTTACAAATTATTTCGGTTGTGGTTTCGGTGTTAGCTTTTATTTGGCATTAACATATTTTCTATTTCAGATCTCCCTATGTAACATTTCCAGCGTTTTATTTGAATTTTAAATTTATTATTGTTGTTGTGATTTTTGAAGGAGAGCGGGATTCTGTTGTAGAGCTTAGTGCCATAGAATAAGAAGCTTTTTTGTCCAAATATTGTGTTTGTGGTTGCCTGTTGGATGTGTTTTTGACTCTTAGATCTAGTGTTTTTAACATGTGTGTGAAGATTAACTGAAACCCGTCGAGATATGTAATAATTTAAGAAAGTGGTTTTAAGCGAAGACCTTTTTTTAATTTTACTGTTTATTTATAGTCTAACGTTGAAAAATAAGTGAATCTTTAAAATTACGTGCACATTTTTTCGAGATGTTTTATGAGAGCAATACAATTCAAAATTTTAATTTATAACAACTAGATTATATCGTTCTGTTATGGAGAGCTCTGTTGTAATAACTCTTTCTATTATATGCATCATTTACGAGAAAGCGGGAGAGATTATAACGGATCTATCGGCGAAATTACTACAATAATTTTTATTTTCGTGTTATTTTCATAACTATCCATTACAGATGATTTAGTTAGTAAAAATTGCTCCACCCCCGAATTTGATTAAAATCTAATTAAGGTATAGTAGGTACCTACCTACAAATCTATCGGTGCTTTAAGTTATTGTGATAACAGTAAAAAGGTCCCGCTCAAATGAACACAATTGCATATTAAAGAGGGACACGTGGACGGATATATTATGTTCCTGCTCAATGCCCACTAATCTCCACATATAAAAGTGAATGTTCGTCTGACTGTTATCGATTTTATCGAAAATTTCTCGACCGGTTTCGCTAAAAATAGTAGAGTTTGTTTTTATTAGTGCCAGGAAGGTTTAGAGAGTAGTTTGAATGAAATCCAATAGGTAAAACTGTTGCAATAACGTTTTAAAATTAGTATGAAAAACATCGAACCCGCCGTGTTGTATTGAGATTTACCCATAGATATACTGCTCAGGTTAGCCACAGATTACATATTTAAAAGAACAAGGTATATTTAGGTAGAATATTTTCAAAATTGAAAAAACAAGTAGGTACCTACCTAAGAACTTCATTATTTAGATATAAAAAGTTGTGGGTGGAAAGGTTCAAACAATGGAATTGACTTGAGGAAAGGACGGTCGAATAGACGAGACTTTCGGCGCGGTGGTTTTTAGTTAGTACAGACGATAAAGGTAAATCTATAGGAAACTTAAGATTAGTAGGTATATTCCAATATTTAAAGAATTTTTTTACGAAAAGAGAAGAGAAGATAGTTCACAACAAAGATTTTTTTTTGTATTTTGCTTGACAGTATTAATTTTTACAATGATTTTCGTAAAAAAGCAAGTGTTTAATTATCGGCTCGACCAATTACTGCCAATTACAATAAGTCTAGATTGTCACTCGGGGGAAAAGATTAAAATACTTTGTACGCGTCTACACTGTTCAGTTAAAAACGTGGTTTCTTCGCCAACGGTACCGGGACTGCAATCAACGTTGCAAAAGCTTTAGCTCGGTACTTTTCAACAGGTGAATGTCGACATGACAAAAAGTGGAGACTTGTCAATGTAATTTATCTCGAGAATTTTGTAGTTTAGTTAAAATATTAATTAAAATACAAAATATTTAACATGAAACGTTTTGGCATGGGTTACAGCAAAACCACTTCGCAGCCAGGTGTCTCGCAGTCGGAATTCCAATATTTTAAGTAATTTGGTGGTGGGAAGGAATTTTATAAAGGAGTAAGTCGAGGTCCTCTAGACACTTGATCCTCTGGATAGTGCTGATTTCTCGAAAATCATTATTTTTTAAATTATTTTCGGAACGCTTATGAAAATCGGGGAATACTGACTTGACACTCACTTGGAGTGGGGATATAGGGTTCATTTTTTTCCACTCAAAAATAAAATATTTTCATTTATTGGCGTTTTGTTTTGAATACTTTAGATTCATTAGAATGTATAATATTTGAATTCCACATTGGAATGCGGATTATTCTAGAATGCCATAGGTTTAGTTGTATCTATTTATATATGTAAAAATGAATGTTAATCTGTCTGTCCGTCCTCGATTCTCTCTAAAATTATGAGACCGGTGTCGCTGAAAAGAGCAGTTTGTTCTTATTAGTGTCGGAAAGGTTTAGAGAGCAGTTTTAATGAAATCCAATATATAAAACTGATGCGTTAACGTTTTAAAATTAGTATGACAAATATTAAACCCGCCATGTTGTATTGAGATTAACCCATGGATGTTCTGTTCTGGTTAGCCACAGATTATATATTTAAAAGAAGAAGGTTTATTTAGGTAGAATATTTTCAAAATTGAAAACGCAAGTTGTTAACTAGTTAAGATCTTCATTATTAAGATATATTTTGAAAAAAAAAATGTTTGTAATGGAATAAAATTTTCAAATGAGTGTTTCTTTATTTCATTGTTTAGACATAGTAATAGTCGTCACAAGGCATTACTTTCACTATTAAATCAATTTGTCACCCAAACGACAAGCAATAATTCACAATTACATAATTTTACTTTTAAAAAAATCCCGAGCAAGGCCGGGTACACACCAGCTAGTCTCTTATAATTCAATATAATTTACTGTAAGAGCATACCTAAATAGAACAAAAATTAGAATGCTAAAGAGCATTCATAACACGTATTGTTCGTCTCTAGTGACAGGTGGTAATGAAGAGATACTGGAAAACCAAAGCTGTCTCGCTAATGCAATCTCTTTCATACAAGACTTCACGTTTATTCCACCTATGTAGATTTTTGAATAATTTTTCAAGTGAATTATTATAAGTTCATTGGATTCCGCCTCCTGGCAGTCTACGTGATTTTAAATAGCGTGCAATAACACTCACAAACACGGAACACTTTTCAGTCGTGACATTTCCGGCATCCGGCCTTTCAAATCAATAATATATTGCACCCGCGGATATAGTGCAAGTCTGAAGTCTGGAGTGAGGGTGGTTTTTTCATACACCGGGAATTAGCAAAGCTCGGGGTAGTAATACTGCAAGGGTGGAACGAGTATGTCGGGCGGTGCATGACGTGAAACGAGCTTCCGATATGTGTAGGTTGTCGTGCCCTGATTTAATCAAACTTTTTAAGCGGTGGAACCTTTATGTTTTAATACCGATTTAATTGATTTTTCTTTTTGTTCAGAAAAAATAGGAATAATCTTATTAAGGCGATCCACCGGCTAAAATTCCAACGCAATCACGCGCTCCTTATGCAGGTGGACACAAGGTTGAAATTCCCGCTTAACATCGGCCGCATGTTTCGATTTACGCAAAAAAACCATCACCGAAATGCGTGTTTTATTCTATTCTATAAAGCTCAGACATAATTATTAAAATGTTTTGGGGTCATATTCTAAAAAACTTAATTTACCACAATGAATAATACGACAATATCGGAAAAGGGGTTTGTAAGTAGGAGACTTTGGGCTTTAAACATTTTTTGAATGTCTGATACTTTATTTTTTTCTAGGCTTATAAAAAGACACACCAAAAAAATGCCGAGTTAAACGAAAGGCCAAGGTGTGTTCTACTTGTAGTATTTAATTAAATCATCTACGATATTTATAGGCCATCAAATTCTCAAACCGAAAACACATGATTTTGCATTACTTTTCATCGCATCGCCTTAATTGTTGTTGTGTTTAATTCATAGAACTCAATTTTTTTATAATTTAGAGAAGTTCTGCAACCATTTTAGTTTTTATTATTGTAACATCTGTTTAGGCATCCAAAGTCATTTTCAAAGTGTGATTAGGTCACATGCGACGACTTATTTATATAATTTTATTTACCCCGACCCTATTTCAATTTTTATGAAGTTTGAAATGATTTATTAAAATTTTCGGTTAACACCGATTTACTCAGATAATAATGGTGATAATTAAAATTCTATATTAAAAAAACTGTTTTTCCGGCTTTAATGATCGCTGATTTTTCTTAATTGTTTTATAACGACGTGAGTGCTATTAATGGAATGAAGTTGGTAAATCCGTGAATTATTTTAAAGGAATATTCAAAATTTAAATGTCTACTTTGTCTATTTCCAGCGATCGCGTTTACTCTTTTTAACAATACTTTCTTCATAAGCTTTAACTTATCACGAGGTATTGTTATTAACTTGATTTTTATACGCATGTAAGTATGTATTCTAAGTCAAAATTTTATAGAATAAATTGATACATGGTTTAAAAGATAAATAAAGTTGTATATAATTTTTTTTGTTATTTTTTTAAGGTATTTTATAATGCAAATGTGTTTCATCGAAAACGGGGGGGAATAAATAAAAATATTGATATTTATTATATATATATATTTTTTTTTAAGTTTTAAAAACACAAATCCAACTCTTTGAAAGAACAAAAACAATGGTGAGTTTTGGCGCCATGAAAATTTCACATAGATTTTAGGACAATGCATCTATTTTTGCTCGCGGTTTTCCGTCGTGGCATGTTCTCTCGATGTTCATTTTTGTCCTATTTTTGTCAATGCTTCATTAATGCATTCCGAATGTGCTGTACTTTTTTTGTAGCTCTTATTTATCTCATTTGGTGTGATGTATTTTGTACAATTGGATAACGGTCCATTAATACAAAAAAAAAAAATCACAATGAGATATCACTTTGTAGTTAGATATCATATTAAATAAAACAAACGCTTTGTTATAAACCACGAGCATATTCTATTTTTCCGCCGACTGGATAATATAGTATGTATATATGTACGGTGTTAAGGGTGGATCAACATAGGTCATTAAAATCTTTCTGGATCAACATACTCCGGGAATAGGTGATTATATATATATAAGTACAGAAAACAATAGAGAAAGACAGATATATTACAAAAAAGAGAGAAAAGAGAATAAAATACTAGAGAGGTACAACAATTCTGTATTATTCTATAGTTATTATATTTGCGTTAACGAAGCTAGATCTAAGTGAAATCGGTTGGCGTAAACATACAATAAATTGTTGGGTGATTGTTTTATTTAATAAATTATCATTATTATTACCCACAGTTCGGGCAGTCCCCATAACCATAGCAGTGGAATAATATGGGTCGCAGGTCATAACATATCGTGGTAGAGGAACACGAGCATAGTCCTAGGCCATTACGCAACCGGTAGCACATGTCACTGCTCACTGTGCGGCGGCCAAATCCATTTGTCCGTGGTGAAGCGTGCCTTTTGTTTTGCCGACAAACATACGTACCTATTATGAAAGTTGATGAAAAACTTCAAAGAATTCAGCGAATTGTAATAAAGGCGGCGGGGTATAGAATGCCCAAGAAAGCGTAGGGATTAAATCTGTACAGAATATATTTTTTAATAATAATTTTCTCATTAATTAATTTGATATAAACTAGCTAACTAACTGTGACGACTACACGTCCTGGGTGTAATGCGTGTCGTCTCCAATATCTCTGGGATTCGTGAGGTGGAATGACAAGTCGATGAGTCGCTAGTTAGGGTATAATGATCGCAATGTTATAAGGGGAGTCTTCACGAACAAAGAAGGACGAGACAACCATTCATTCGCTTATATGATCCGCTGGGTCATGCTATCTCTTTCATGCTCGGTTGTCTCTTTCATACCTTTAGACATACGTTCAGCATACTAACCATCATGCCGTTTCACCGCAGGGGCAGTCAGAGAGGATAGACCGCCAGGCACTTCTGTCTTGGCACACATCCCATGCTTCATTCACATTCATATATCGTCTCATACATACTCTTGACATGATTCGACTCAAGCATTTGATTCACTTGACCATGCCATGTCTTTTTCGGGCGTCTCTTACTTTTTCTACTATTAACTCCTTTCTTAGTTCATCCGCTCCACGTGCTCAAATCATCTAAGCGCTCATTTCTTATTCTTATCCATTACTTTTACATCAGTCTTGCATTATTTGCCAATCTCTACAATTTTCACACGGATATACATGGTTTTACGACACATACGACTATAGATCAATAATACAATATGTTATCAAATTGTACCTGGTTGAGATTAAAAACATCATTTGAGGTAGTTACCTAAAGAGATAAATATGTAAGTGGGCACCAATGACAAAAAAATACATACGATGACAATTCTCTATAGACACGAGTTACATTTTTATAGAAATTAGTAATTTGTTGTGACTTCCTAGTTAAACATTCTTATTTATGTGTGGCATGTTGTAAGATAGATGAATTTGGATTTTTTTTTTTAATTCTGTTGAATTCGGTTAATTTTTTAAACTTATTGTAAATAGTTCTTACGGTATACGTACTAAAAAACCATCGGTTTCGGAACAAGTGTGATATTTCATCAATGGATGTAAAATTACTTTGTGGTGTCATTTTTAATCATATTCATAATTTTGTTTATGCAAACTACTATTTTATATATAAATATCAAAATGTTTCGGAAGCGTAGCCTCCCTCATTAGGATATAAAGTATACTAAGAAATAATGACAACATACATAACATAAAAAAAATTATAAAGACCTAAGAATAGACAAATTATTAAAAAAAAAACAAAAAATAAAGATAAGAGATAAAAATACGTAAGTAATTAATACAAATTTCAAAAATAATTGAAAAAAAATGTGTTATAAAATATTAAAAATTTTATTTTTTTATTTTTATTACACAATAAAATTACGAAAATAACAAGGCATGAATAATAAAATAATTACAACTATCATCTTTGTAAATTTTATTAATGATATTCTAAATATAGGTATTTATGTGATAACTAAATTTAAGAGATAGCTATTTTATTATATAAATATTTAATTGACTATTAACACTTTTTCTAATTTGTAAAATTTCAAATTCGTCTAATTGTAAACTAGTTGTACTTGTACGTAAAATTTTAAAAACTGTATTTATTTCAAAGTAATGATTGGTTACCGAAATATGATTGGCAAATTCAGAATAATAATAATTACTTAAACACCTTAGGTGCTTCTTAACTCTATTATTAATATATATATTAATATACGAGTACTATACTAACAGATATACTGTGTAGAATATTTGTTATTTTACAATTAGGTTAGTTAGTGTAAAGCAACCTTCACAAAACTGCGCTATAGAAATTAACTCGTTATTATTCGTTAATTTTATTGGAACATAATATACGTATTACGTAATACTAATAATAGGTAGTCAGCTATCTGATATATTGGATGTTTAAGGGGAAAATCTTTAAAAAGCGGGGCTTGTTGAATAGCGGGTATTTACTATAGCGTTATTAATGTTAGTTAGGAGATATTTTTAACCACCTCATTAGCAAATTAATAGTAACTAGATCTTTGTCCCAAGTTAGAAACATGAATGTTCGTAAAATGCATTATATTGCATGTGCATAACATTATTCGGGAGCCCAGTATTAATATGAATATATCTGCAATCACTTTATTTTGACACGTGTTGATATTGTGAACCTGAAAGCTGAAAGCCAACACGTGTACCTACACGTGTATTACTTCCTGTGCCGGGAGACAACTGCGAGCTAGAACTACGGTAACTTGTAATTTATTGACGCTAAATATAGGAACTGAATGAAAAAATCACTACCAAAACTGTGTTCTGTATTTCTGCTGGGTAAAATAATACATAAAGGATGTGGAAAGGAATTTGTTTATTTATATAACAGATTTATTATGCGTATTTAGCAAATTAAAGCAAATTAAAAATTGAATAAAATCATATATCGAATTAAACAATCAAACTTTGCTAATTTCGTTTTGCACGTCGACCGGTTTCGGTTCAACCGTTCCATCGTCAGGGCAAAATATACACTCAAAACAATGCCACATAATTCCCTCCCTCAATTTTTAACTCTTCCCCACTCTTTACTTGCTAATACCTAGTCATGCTCCTACCTCTGTGATATTCCATTATGTATGTTCTGGGTAACAATTTTATAATACTGTTTAGTATATATTTTGGCCCTAACGATGGAACGGCTGTTAAAAAAAATAAAAGTGCTTTTAAAAACAAAGCTGGATTGCCTCTGCAATATCAAAACTTCAAAGGATTCTGCTGTTGGACATTAAATTATCTATTTAAGCCGAAAAATTCTAGTTTCCTTTAAATATAAATTGGCTCAACTGTGTTATTCTCACACAAAATTAGACTATTTTTATTTCCAGGAAGATGTTGATCAAATAATCAAGCCGAATTGGTCTAATTCACGCCCTTTATGACGAACAAGCCACTTCTACGTATGATCACAAAGCCCGATTTGAATAGAAGCAAATACTTAACGGCGAGCTTTTACTCACTGCCTTAAACTCAACCTACCACTCATTATACTAACGGTTTCTTCTGTTTGATAAAGGTAATGTCTAGTTAGCGCCCTACAGGGGGTCCTGTATTCCTAAACTTCCCGTGGAGACAGATCCTTAGGGGAAGGAATAAAAAACTGCTACCCCCGGCTTATTAAAGTTCTTGCGGAGATTCGTAAAAAAGCTTTTTGTAAAAAAAGGTTTTATGCGCACTATTAGGAAGGAAAGGAATTCAAGATTGCGCTTGTGTGGTTAGGGTAGGAAGTTATTAGTTTTAAGGGTTAATGGAGAAATAAATGGCATTTTAAATAATGTTTTTGTTGTTTCTGAACATAAGTGAATAAATTATAAGGTTTGTTTATTAGCATTATAATGATGAATGACGTAGGTAATTTTTTGTTCACTTAGGCAGATGTGATTAAAGGGCGTTCATACTGTTCAGGTTCATTCCTTTACACCAGGGATGCACAGATTGCGACCCGCGAAACTTTGAGTGCGGCCCGCGACCGTATTTCGCATTATTAAAAATGTAAGAGTAATTTCAAATCAAGTTATTTGAACAAAATTTCAGAATTAATATTTTAAAAAGGTCAAGCCCACCTTAGATTTATTTAATCCTTTTTTGTATTTATGGGCCAATTTATCTGCAAAACGATGACAACCTCCGTTAAATTTAAAAAATTGGTAATTTGCTAAATTTCTAGCGTTAACTTAGTAAATAAAAATATCCATTCTCCGTAGATATTGCGTTAAAATATTTATTTATTGTGTAATATACGCCCTGTATGGCCCTTTACATATAAAGTAAGTGATAATAAATAGGTGCAAAACACATCACAGTAGGTTCAAAGATAATATGTCGAACAAATACAGGAATAACATAGTGTAAGTACCATTCTAAGTAATAAGTTCACAGGCTAATCAAATCATACCTCACATTTACTGTTACTTATACTCTAGACACATATATTAATAATTACAGAGGATGTGTGCAATAATAGTTTGCTGGTATTTGTATTCAGAGCAGTTGAAAATGTCTACTATATCTCAATATTTATTACCTACTGTGTGAAGTCGAGGTACCAATTAATATTTGAATGAATCAGTTCTGAAATTATTGTTAAAGTTAAACAACGAGTTTGTTCGAGTTAACCTATATATGCGAGCAAATATTTTAATTTATGAATACAAACAAGTTTAACTAAAGTAGGTACGTATAATATGTTTCCTTGAAATTTCTGATTTATACTTGTATTATTTACCTGGTGAAATGTGTAGTGTAAAAGTGTGTGCGTATGTGTGAATGTGTTTGTAGGTGTTGGAAGGGGTGATCTACATATTATAGAAGTTTACACATTGTTTTTTTTTTAATGTGTTTATTTTACATATTTTGTAACCTTGTCAATAGATTTTATGTTTTAAATAACAAACTCCCGTTAGAAAAACTACAAAAAAGTAGTTTATCGGGACTTTTTGAATTGTATTTTTTTCTCTTGTAAAATTAAATTAAATTTTTTTTAATTAAAAATATATGCGCATTGAGCACGTTATGTTATTGCCAAAATGCTTCTTTCAAATGTGGCCAGTGAATTCGAAAAATATCAATGTTTGAATTGATTAGGTATAATTATTGAATGATTGAAGAGCAAGGTTAATTGGTAAATTTTCAGCTGCATTTGTTTTAAAACAGTGCTGTAAGTTGAAATTGTTTAGGGGCAGAAGCTCGGCACAGTGGATATTATTATTTAGAATTCTATGTAGAAATGTTAAATCAGCCACTGGTTGCCTTTGTTGCAATGGTCGAAAGGTGCATTGAAAGTTATGGTCGAATGTGTAGGTAAGATATTTTATAAATTTATTTTGAATACGTTCTATACCATCAATGTAACTTTATATTGAGGATTTCAAATTAGTGAGCCATATTCCAGTGGACTTCTTACTAATGAAAAACATAACATTTTTATTGTTCGCGATATATATATATATCGACATGAATAATGTAACAACTATAATATATATCTAATAATCATGTTGAACAATGATATACATTAAGGAAAGTCTTTAATGTTTGTACATTGTTTTCTTTGCGAACCGTCAACCCGACGGTCTGTGCGGCACTCTAATAAAATTACGTCTTCGCACGCGGCCCTCCTCTTGAAAAGTCTGTGCAGTGTGCACCCCAGCTTTACACTCATAAAGCCCTTGTATTTCTCCTACCTACTAACCAAAAGATTTGGAGTTTAGTTTAATTTTTAACGGTTAGATTAGGTAAGGTTTGGTTATAAATAAATAGGTAGATATATTTTTTTAACTTCTCGCCATAGAGCTCACCATGACAATGATGGTGGAGATCTGATAATTTATTTATTCATTTTTTAATGTTTATATCGCACGAGATTCCCAATTGCTCCTGCTAATCGGAGCCATTGAGGCTCAAGGGTATATGGAGGGGAATGGGGTGGGGAAGAGGAAAATGGGAAAGTACCTGGATATTCAGATCTGGTCACCAAATACGGCTAAAGCCATTTCAAGAAACGTTTCGATTTTTTATTTTTTTATTTGTTGTGAAATTATTATAAAGAAATACATAATTATTTCACTTTCTTAACTTAACTACATACATATTATATTAATTAACTACATACATATTATATTAATTAACTACATACATATTATATTAATTAACTACATACATATTATATTAATTAACTACATACATATTATATTACTTAACTATATACATATTATACTAATTAACGACATACATATTATATTATTTAACTACATACATATTATATTAATTAACTACATACATATTATATTAATTAACTACATACATATTATATTACTTAACTACACATATATACATATTATTTTTAACCTATTTTAATATTTACATTATATATCATATTACTTAATATTGAGAGTGGAAGATACTCTCAGTATCGCCCTAGTATAAGACCACCATTTAGAATTGAAACGTTGTTTGAAATGGCTTTTAGCCGTTTTTTGTGACCAGATCTGAATAGCCAGGTATTTCCCCACCTTCCTCTTCCCCATTTTTCTTCCCCTCCACAATACCTTCAGCCTCACAACATTCCCCCATTGGGGATGCCATAGTCTCACTGGTTCCAGCAGTTGGGACTCTTGTGCGGTATTCATATAAAAAAAATTGCATTGTCTTAATTATTTACCTTACATATTATTTACATGCTTTACATGTTATTCCTATATTACATCTTATTTCTATCTTACAATAATAAAATATAATATACGAAAGGGTAATAATCCGTTTCGTATATTTTTGATAAAATCGGTAGGACAGAGATGGGCCAGTGGTTGAAGTTTGAGTTTTTGAAGTACCTTTATATATTGGAATAACTCTTGCGATTTTGCAACCATCTGGAAATAGACCTTCATTCAAGCCCAGGTTGATCAGTTTAGTTATTAAAGCTGTTATAAGCGGGGCAAGTTTTTGTACTATTGCGCATTTTAGTTTGTCACGTCCAGCACTCGCGTTTGATTTTAGAGATTTTATTATAGCTAATATTTCGAGCTCAGTTGTGGGTTGCATTTATATTGCTTCTTCACTTTCATGTTTTAATGTAATATTGTCATCCAGTTTCTGGGTATATTTGTTCAATTAGCCAAAGAAACGCCAATATTACAAAAGTAGTTGTTGAAGTTTTCGCATATCTTGATGTCTTCCGTGATGATTTATTCACCCATATTTAATTGTTTACAAGGTTTGTATAAAGTGTTTGTTTTTGTTTTTACTGATACTATTCATTACGTTCCAGGTTTTTTTGGTATTATTTTCACACTTTTAAAATAAGCCACCGTAGTGTTGTTTTTTTAGTTTTAGTTTTTTTGCAGTTATGTGGTTTCGTATCTTAGTATAATCTGTTTTCAGTAATAGGTTACTAGGTTGTTTTTTAAATTTTAAATGCAGCATATCTCTTTTTTATCATTTTTAATAAATCTTTTATTATCCATTCTGGAAGACAAGTTTTCTTTGTTTTTACTATTGTGGAACTGTAATAATTGACATATTTGTAAAAAGCATTAACTTTGTGGCTCGCCATAATTTACAATAAAAAACACATAAATTTGTTGTAGACCACTTTTATTTTATCAAAACTGAACTAGTGCATGAACTACATCCAATTGAGTGGACTTTATTCGATGATAAAGTCAGAATGTATACCTCGGAAAAGGCGTTCAAAAAACAAGGGAAATTAAATAAAAAACTGCAAAATTTGTGTAAAATTAATATCAATAATAAGTGTCCAGATAAACCGGAACATACATTCTTCGATCGTGTGCAGAATCTCTCTTCCCACGTGTTCCTCCCAGAAGAGATGAATCTATTATCTAAAGGACTAAAATATAATTTAAATTACAGTAAAAATAACATACAAAGTGCTATTGAAAATGTGGCAGTGGACATTGAAACGGCTCTATCTTACCAACCTAAAACATTCCTGTACAAAAGTGCCGAAGCCATTAAAAATCAAATAGAAAAAAATAAAATTAAAAAAGTCGTTCATCCAGAGATTCTGTGTACGAATAACATTCGCAAAACATTGGCTGAAGAAAATTTAGTGCTTACTAGGGCGGACAAAGGAAACACAGTGATTATAATGAATAGAATGGACTACCAGTGTAAAATGGAAGACTTTGTAAAAAGTGATGATTTCGTTACTTTAACGAAAGACCCCACTAATAAATTTCAAACAGATGTTAAAAATGCAATAAAAGCTTGTAAATCTCGAATCTTCAAAGATGATTATCCTAACCAAAATAAATTTGTACAGTCTAATCCTAAAATTCCTAAGTTATACGGGTTTTTGAAAATACATAAAAGCAATAAACCCATCAGACCCGTAGTATCATGTTGTGCTTCCCCGAATTTCATAATAGCTTCTCACATAACGAATGTCTTTAATAATATTAATGTGTTTTCCCCTAAGTATACGATCAAGAACTCCTTTGAACTGATAAGTGCAGTTAAGGACTTAGTTATTCCCAATAATGCCAAACTTATTTCCTTTGATGTAATTAATTTGTTCCCAAATGTCCCAACTACTGATTGCAAAGAAATAATTGTAGATATCCTAAACTCCTCTAATTTAAATATTGATATGATTAATGACCTGTCCCGCCTATTCAATATGTGCATAAACCAAAATTATTTCCAATACAACAACTGTATCTACCAACAGAATCAAGGGCTTCCGATGGGCGCGCCGACGAGTCCACTGTTAGCAGATATTTTTATGAATAACTTAGAAAATAAGATTTTTAATTGTAATTCATCACTTTTGAACAATGTTCTTACATGGAAAAGATACGTAGACGATATCTTCTGTATCTGGACAGGGACAGATCGGCAACTGACTAAATTCCTTCTTCTAATAAATTCATTCCACAAAAGCATCCAATTCACTTTAGAGATAGGCAGTAATGCATCGATTAATTTTTTAGATTTAACACTAACTTCAATAAATAACAGAATTGAATTCAACATTTTTCGTAAACCTACGTACACAGATATAACAATCCATAACATGTCAAACCATCCGGTCTCACATAAACATTCTGCTTATCATTCAATGGTGCACCGGCTAGTAAAAATCCCACTATCATCTGTTAATTTCACGATTGAACTTACAAAAATTAAACAAATTGCTCTAAATAATGGTTATTCTACAAATTTAATTGATAAAATTCTCAATAAGAAACTAAAACTAATTTCAACAAATACATTTTTATTTAATACACCTGAAAATAATAATAAAATAATAAATCCCGTTCAATGGCGCAGAATCTTATATATATCCAACTTTTCCTCACTTAGCACAAAAAATTTCCTTCTCACATTAAACCCGCGTTCTATACTGATAACAATTTAGGTAAATTACTAACAAATACTAAATATAGAGAACATAAATTAAGTCACTCAGGTATTTACCAACTATGTTGTAATGATTGTCCATCGTTCTACATAGGTAAAACAACTAGAAATATAAATATTAGAGTCACAGAACATTTAAGATGCTTAAATAACAATAACTTCTCAGAATTTGCCAATCATCTAATTTCCAAAGATCACACTTTTAACAAGGACACAGGGGTTACAATTCTTCACCGTAACAATAAAAGCAAAAAATTGGATAACTTAGAAGCACTCGAAATTAGAAAATCCCTGAATAATAATGCTAGTATTTTAAATAACCAAATTAACTTATCTTTTAGTCCCATTCTGAATATTTTCCCAATAAATCGCTCTGTTCTTCCCGGAAATCCTACAATTATACCCATTTGCTTACCCCCCACTCCAACACCTAAAATTTATATGTCTTGTCAATATTTTATATCATAAGTTAGTTTTAATATTCTCCTGATGAAGGAAGGGTGCTTCCGAAACCGGTAGAGTTTTGATAAAATAAAAGTGGTCTACAACAAATTTATGTGTTTTTTATTGTAATAATTGAGTTTGTTTATTAGGTAGTTTACAAAGTGGTTGTAATTCGATGATGAGTCCTCATCAGAAAAAAGATTTCTATAGAAAAAAGATTTCTACGTATATCCTCCTCTAGTCTATCATAATCAGTTTTTGTGTATTTATAGGTAGATTTTTGTGATGAAGTTTTTTAAGTGTAGGTGTGAACTATGTCAAGAATCAGTAAGTTGTGATCAGATATTATACGATAATAGATAAGTGTAATGTGTTACAGTTTGTTATGGTGTATGAGGTTTATGTCTGAGAGTATGTGATCTAGGATAGTGTTGGTGTTTTCTGTGGTACGTGTGGCATGTAGTTTGTTTACTTGATTTGTTTGTGAAATCCAGTAAGTTGACATTGAAGTCTCCAAGTAACATTGACCTTTTGTGAGTTTTTAATTGTATCGTTAGTTTATCTAAGAATTCTTGGAAGTTGATGTTCGGTTTCTTATATATTACGCCGATGTTCATACTTAGTTTATTTAGGTGTATCCAGAGGAAGTTGTTGTCTGAATCAACTATATTGTCGATTACATTATATTCTACGTTTTCTTCAACAAATATCGGCACTCTTCCCCCGATGCCCTCCGGTCTGCAGGATGCTTCATGTTTATTGATGAATGGTAGGTCCGTTTCCTTTAGCCAAGTCTCTGATATGAGAAAACTGTTAATCTCATATTTTATCGATTTTAGTAAACACAGGATCTCGTTTTCCTTTCAGGCTTCTAACATTGAGATATAGAAATGAAAGTGAGGCATGATTTTTTTTATTTTTTTTATGAATTGTGGTCTTTCACCAGGGCGATACTGAAAGTAATCATCTACCACTTTGGAACGTGCTGCAAGTAAACAACATATATATCGGCCCGGGATTTGCGGTGCAAGGCGATGGGGCATTCATTGCAAATCCGAGGTTTTTTTTTCATTTGGGCAAAATCTGATTTTGGCGGGCGCTGTTGAAATTAATACATCTTTTCAACATTGAACGGCGTGATATATACTAGTATACATATCTTTTTAAGACGAATTAAATGTGAAATAATAACATCATTTAATTTACTTACCTACGCCCGGACTCGAACACGCTACCTCCGGATTCATGGTTGAGGACCTTACCCCTCGAAAATGAAGGTAGTCAACGTGGTAGCAAGTGTTGATCAATAGTTTTTAGAATGTTATAGCTGTACGAATCTCATGTCACCAGAGATCTCTGTTGGAGAGTTTTTGGTACCTACTTTGCAAAAGTGATTTTCTGCTTTATAGTGTGCTTAGATACCACAGAGTATTCTTTGCTCTGTGGAAGGTATCTAATAAATTTTTCTTCGATTGTAGCAGAATAGCTTAATTTACACTATTAGTGGAATAATTAAGTGAATAGTAAATGGATTTGATTATCCCTAAGTAAGTAGTTCCACCATGTTTTTTTTTGTAATTTGATTACACATTTTTTCAGACTGATTCGTGAATGTTAGGAATTAAATAATAAGGTATGTAGTTGGGATATTTGTTAGAAAATATACATTTATTTAAACATTGTTTATAATGGCAGAAAATCTTCCAAATTAAAGGAAGCATATACCTATTTATAGGTTTTATAAAACCAGACATAATAATTAAAAAATATACTCCATTAAACACACATTGCTGGAACAATGAAGGCCACAAATTTTATTAAAGGCAAGCAGTGGCATGCTGTTCATAAAGCCTGAAAAGCTCTGCCTACCTTAAGAAAAACAATCCATAAAAAGAGTATTACAATAACCGACGGAAAATTATAATATTAGAATGGTTATTTTCAAATATTCAATGGATAACATTCTCAAGTAGAGGTCATATAGCAATGCACGCCACTGGGCATGGTTATATAATTACTGTTAAGTAGGTACTTGCCGACTAACGAGATATTAAATCTAATTTACAGAAAATAGTTATGTAATTAATAGGTAGGAACCTACCTACCTACCAACTCGTTCATAATAATAAAAAAAAGTAAGTAATGGATTACAAAATAAAAATAAAACACAAATTATTAAGTATATAAGGCACTGGCTCAATGGTAATAATCAAAACTAGTTATATTAAATATAAAAGATGGCGTTCAAAGTTATACAAACATACACAAATAATATTTTCACGATTTACCCAGAGATGGCGATTTTATTTAATTTTACTACACGCCTACTCAAAGGCTTCATATATAAATCTTGCACATTCTATAGGAATTCATTGAATTTATAGTTCTATTTGTACGAACCAGTAATATATAGATAAGAATATTCTTCAATTCGCTAATATATCCCGATCATGTATTTTCTATACATTATTCTTAAAAAAAATTCTTTTCTACGAAAGAGAAAACAAATAGTTTCAACTTTAGTATATCAGATAATATCGAATTCGCTCATTTTCTACTGACAGATTTATCAACATGTACAACTATTTTACCTATATACATACTCGTAATATATACATGCTTCTAACACAAAACCTCTAAATAATCACCTCAAAGCCTTTTCATAACCATAGGTATCAATGGAACCTTCCTTCTATTTATGTTATTCTTGTTACAAAATTAAACATTATACTTAGTGTTAAAAATAATAAACAGTACAAAGGTTCAGTCCCAAGTTATACCAAAATATTTAAGGTAATTATTTAGAATTATTTGTTTTCATCCTACAAAATACACATTTAATAGTTATGTTTTCCAACTTTTCCCAAACTGACGATTGAGATAATTCAATCAATAACCAAATGTAAGTAATACATAATAAGCAATATTCGTAAGCTTATAAAACTCCTTGATATCTGCTCTATTTAAGCTATTTTGCTCTTTCTTACATTGTCTATTGAACAAATATGATGATCACCTTGTTTGTATATCTCCTTGATAGGTGCGGGTTTCTTTAAAATTATTTAACAGGAACGGCTGCGCTGCCTGTTTCATACATAATTTAATTTTGGATTTGAGGCCAAAATACCAATCCAAACTGAAAGATATATATATTTTTTATTAAAGGTTTAGTAAGAATCTAGTACGTATTAGAAGTATTTTATTTATTTTTGTTTTAAAATTTCAAATCAATTTTCATAATTTTAGAGGCAACTTATTTGCGGGTTTATCGTATTTTTTAAATAAAATATCGTATTTGCTATGTAAATAAAAATACAAAAAGAAAACATTTAAAAAAAGGTTTTTTCGGGTCGATATTTTAAATTACGTGTTACGTAAATTGGTGGTTTTTAATTTAATTTAAAGTCCACCATAATGCTTATTTGATTTAATTTTTTAATTTTTTAAAAATTTTATATTTTATTATGTTTTTGAAGTAGATGGGGTAATTTTTTTTTTTAAATCACCTTTAGCCCCAAAATAATTATTTATGATGCCTCTAAAATAGCGAAAATTCAATTCCTTTAATGGCCTATATTTTATAATATAAAACAAAAATAAATAAAATACTTTTCATGCGTACTAGATATTTACTAAAGCTTTAAAAAAAATATATCATCAGGTTTAGATGAGTATTGTGACCTCAAATCCAAAATGAAGTTTTGTATGAAACAGGCCGCGCAGCCGTTCCTCTTAAGTGTTACTATTATATTAAGTCTATCATCACTAACAAAACAGTTTAATTCTTGCTGATATTTTGATATTTTTGTAATATTATTTAAATCGATATTATGTAATTGGACTCTAGTATCTCTACAACAAAACTGATACGCTGTTTCCATTTTTTGTATTTTTTTTTCTTACATTTGTACATTGATCACAACATGCATGCACCTGTTTTGTTCCAATTTTGCTCTGCATTTGCATGATGACTGTTATTTATTGTTGTATTATATAATATTGTTCAAAAGCTACTTGCAGTGGCTTAGCGGGTACAAGTTCCCATTGTATCTAATTAATATTATACAATAAAAAAATTACAATTCCTCGGATATCACTCTTACAATATCTTAATAATTAGGTAATAGTCGATATTTGCGTCTTGTTACGGGATTATAGCGCAGTTGTACCGAATCGTTATATTACAATGTAATCAACATTTTGAGCTACCTATTAATCAATTATCTATCATTTATCCACGATTAACTATAGTAAATTTTTGGCAGAATTTCATGCTGTATGCTTTCAAACATCATTTTTTCAAACTATCGATAAATAGCTAATTATATTTAATAATTTATACGCTTAGTATCAATAAAGATATGGTTGGCATTCGAGAAATACAAAAGTATACATTTTATTTATTATAACAGGTAAATTACCTTTTAAAGTTACCCTCATGTTCACGTTTTACAAATAAATAATATTTTTTTTAAGATTTAAGGCAATGTGTGGAATTATTATGTACAAATATTGACATGTTTATTTTCATCTTGAACCTAGGTTCTTTGACCCGTTGTGTTTTTTTTTCTTGGCGAATGGTAGGAACTGCTTGTTTCCATTGATTTTATTGTTCGATCTCCTCTTCCTTCCAAGTTAATCTGAAATATAAAAGAAAAAACTCAAATTAAATAACGTTTTTAATCAACCTGCAAACAAGTAATTTTCATTAACAACAGTCAAAAGGGAACAAAAATGTACGTTATACATAGGGTTATTTAAAGTGATGGACTCGATTTCTAACATTCTCCTCTGACACACGCGGTCGGGAAGGGCTTTTTCCTTTACAGATACATCCAGTTTGCTCAAATTGGTGATACCAACGACGAATTCCAGTTGCAGGTTCAATGTTAAAATGGAGACGAGAGGTACGCTGCACTACAGTTACCGAATCAGATTTTCAGAACTCAAGAACACAGAAAACCGTGTGCTGCATAGTAGCCATT
Source organism: Halesus radiatus (assembly GCA_022606495.2). Taxonomy (NCBI): domain Eukaryota; kingdom Metazoa; phylum Arthropoda; class Insecta; order Trichoptera; family Limnephilidae; genus Halesus; species Halesus radiatus. Next base: position 51,429 of record JAHDVE020000023.1, read on the forward strand.
TCACTAACAACTGATACGAAATGGCTGGTTGACGGCGTGGGCACTTTAGCGGTGAGATTCGAAATTTGCAAACAGTCTATGCTATGTAAGTAGATCATTCACATATATAATATAATTTAGGAAATATAGCAGCACAAATTTGAGTGCATCATTTTGAATAACCCTGTAATATACAAATACGTCATAGCTATCCTTTACCAATAATATTTTTGGCAAATGGTATACCCGGTTTGATAAATAAAATTACATTGGTTCAAATCATTGTAATATTATTACGTAAGACGACTAGCTTCGTGGTAGAACGGCAAGTGCTTTGTCTCTTCATTCAGAGGTCAATGGTTTATTACGTCAAAGACAATTTTTCCTGGTCTCTCTCCGCATACCTATTGATATTGAGTGTTTTATAAATAGTCCATTTCCAATTGATTTTTGAAATAATTATACCAGCGTCGCCTTGATGAAAGATAACGATTCAGTAACAAAACGCTTAATGAAATACTTCTCGGAATTATTACGTCTAAATAGCCAGGCATTTAAATCAATTAAAAAAAATGAAATCATATTAATATACATAAACATTATACAGCAAGATTTAACATGGCGTAAAAAAAGATGGCACATTTTATACTGGGAGCAACAAAGCCTGATGTTTAAAAGCAGTTTCGTAGATGCTAAATACGTCAATATATAAATTGATTCAGTTCAACAATAAGATTGCCCTCCCCACCGGCATGACCATTGGCAAGTTGGCGGTGACGGAGATAAACATCGGCAACATAGAAATGGATGCTCTCCATGATAGCTTAGTATTCAAACTGTCCACGAATCAGTCTGAAGAAATGTGTAACAATGTGTACATCCCGCCTGACTCGTAGATGGTTCATTCCGAGCATACCTAAGAGAAAGTCGGTAGGATAGAGCCACGGGTAGTAGACATACTCTTTCAGGTAGAGAAATCTCAGAAATTTCTTCTGAACTTCCTCCAAGATGAGGGAATACTTCACTGATATCATTACTTATATCAATAATTACTAATATCTTTCCACCCTCCCATCGCTCCCTTTCCTTTTGAATCCATTAGCAGCAATTATATATGCCACAGTCTCACTAGCTCTGCGTCATGAGGTCTTGTTTAGTCATCAAAACCAAATGTTTAAAAGTTGACAAAACACGAGCTGAATGTTGCGAAGCACGCGCCAAGGTTAGTTTATAATTATTTTCCGGAATTCGTATCGCATGAATGAAAGTTTAATGACCAAGTCAATTAAGACAGCAAAGAGTAGATAACATAATAACACTGTTGCCTTAATAACTTACAATTCAAGACTAAAGCTAAAGGTCTCATTGAGTAATTTAAATAACGTACTTTAGCTGTTGTAGCTTTTATATCCTTTAAAGGAAACCGTGGATTAACTTCTAGAATTCTTTGATTGCAACAATTACTCAAGAAGACTTTCTTGTAAAATGACTTATGTCGACAACAAATGAATAAGATTTTATCAGTTCTACGTAAAACTCAATGCAAATGTATCATTTTTTCAATCGCATTTATTAGATTCATGACATTGAATAGATAATATACACCAGAATGCCTTCCATGCAGATTTAAATGGAAACCGATGTAGCTATTTACTTTTCGTACTTTTTGGTTATAGCCCCGAGAGAGTCGATGAAAATACATCGCTCTTTTTCCCTTACAGTGCCCTGATATAGTATATTGCAATCCATGTGATTTGGACTGAGAGAGCGAATTTCTGAAGATTAAATTTAAAGCCAGAATGGCCAGACTTTTCATCACGGAAGATCACGGAACACAGTCACATTTTTGTGTTCTTTGACTATTTTATCTACATTGAATACTAACTAACTATCCTAAGCCCGTTCTTTGGCAGGGGTCGGCACAGAGCTTATTTCACACTTATATCTATCGTCTCATCTATATGTTTCAGAAGCACAGCGGGATCTTTGCTTCTGAAACTTGTAGATATTTACATAGTAAATACAGTGGTTTTAAACAAATTAATTTGTTATTAATTTAATAAATATATATCAGCGATATTATTTATCCTACGTAAATTCATCGTAAATTCTTTAAGCATATAAATTATGAATTTAATTTACACTTTGCAAATAATACCGATTCCTTAAAATTCCATAACTTCATTACGCTTCAAACGCGACGCTTAATATTTGATAAAATGTTGTTATTTAAAATTATGAATAATAGTCTGGACTCGTCAGAGCTTATTAACTTTATAAACATTCACATACCATCAAGACGAACTAGACAAACCCATTTTTTTTTATTTGCCCGCATGTAGGATCAATCTTAGGATAAATTCTCCGTTTGTTTCTTACAAATAAATGAATAAATCCCAGGAGGGAGCTTTGCTTCTGAAATATGTACCTATTTACATATTAAATATGGTGGTTTTAAACTAAATAATTTGTTTTTAATTTAATTTAATAAAATGTTTAAGAATCCTGCAAAAATAATAGTTTTTTGGCATTCCTGGAAATTTGATAAATATGAGATACGCATGTTAGTGTTATGGACATCTAATTGATATATTGATATGGATAAATTTGTATGGACATAAAAAATAAAAATAAAAAACTTTTAAACTAAATTTAAATGAAGTAAAATATGTAACGAACACTATAAATAATAATTATAAAATATACCCTTAAAGTATTCTTTAGTATAATGGCACGTCTAGACAAAGTTCCCTAGCAAGAATATATCTTTTTATCTAATTTTATGTAAGTACTAAGATAGATCTTTTCTTTATTACCTTAATTATTACGACAAGGGCATTATAATGTGTCTCGTGTCTTTGTAAAAATTACAATTATTATCTCCATTCATACGAGCATAGTACATTGTGCATCTCGGACTGCACATAAGTAGCTGTCGTGTTGTTTCATTCATGCTGCAGTAGTCCCGGGATTACGACAAGTGCAGTGAAGTGCATTTCACAAGTTCTTTATTATTACGCCCTTTTAACATGTACATTTATACTATATTCCAAATATCGCAGCTAAATTAATGCAGGTAGGTAGCATCTAGTTGTTGTAGGCAAAAATTAATGGTATAAAACCGAGGTTACGTTGTAAGATACTTATTATGATTTTTAATTTATGAGAATAAATGTTAATGAGAATTATGTTATAAGAATCATTGTTGTTTTCTTCTTTGTTATGATTGTTATAATAATTGTCGCTGTAAAATTGAATTGATTATTACTTATTTTTAGAAACAACATCTGTCTTGTTAGCAACCTTTATAAATAGGTACAATCAAAGGATGAAATGTAAGTTATTAGAGAATGTTATAAACGTAACGATTGCAAGGCTGATTAGTTAGACATTTACAATCAATGTTATTAAAAATGAATGATTTTTGGATTTTTTTTTAAACTGAATTTAGTTTATATTAAGCTTTTATATGCAGGGTTATTCATAATGATGGATTCAATTTAGCACGTTCTCCCCCAATAGACGCGGTCGGCCTGGGGTTTTCCCTTAAAGCGACATCCAGTTTGCTAAAATTGGTCATACCAATGACAAATGCTCTTTTTAGTTGCAGGTTCGATGTTAAAATGGATACGAAATGTACGCTGCACTACAGTTACGGACTCAATTTTGCAGAATCCGCGAACACAAAAACCTTGTGTTGCACAGTAGCCATTTTACTTAAAACTGACGCGAAATGACGGCTTGGCGGCGTGAGCTCTCCAGTGGTATGTAGATCATTTATATAAATATAACCTATAATTTTGGAAATATAGCGGTAAGAAATTGAGATCATCATTTTGAAAAACCTTGTAATAACCGATCGTATGTACAATAATGCTACCACATTAAATATAACGTTAATTAAATATTTTATGCTGTGTCCACTGCCCATCGAGCGCATTATAATTTGGTTCCTTAACCAACCGAATGGTTCCTGAATGAGAATCCTTACTCTCCAAGTATCCAAAGTAACAAGATATGGCCATTATAATTTTAAGCGTGTCATAGCGCAGCATCTCGCTCCTCTTAATGACCCGTCTGGTCCGGCACTTGACTTCTGCTACCAGGGTCCCCGCTTCCTGTCGACCATTCTGCCTAACATAACTCACGTCCATGGGAGGAGCCGACCAGTGCCATATGACCCTCGCCTTGACAGCCAGTCAACACTACACGATGATGGGATTCATTATCCACGTCGCCTGCATAAATTTCTGTCAAAACAGAAAAGGGACAGGAAAAATAGACAGTGTTTTTGTATAGGACTATAGGAAATGGATACCTGTTCAAAGGTCCAAGATCAGGCAAAAAATTATAGGGAATTAGATTGTTAAACGCATGGTTAAGATAATATTTTTTTGACGTTCTTTGATGCGATTAGTGAAAGATTAAAAGCGTGTATTTATCGTTTTTATTTTAATAATAAATAAATTAACGGGAGTAGAAATCAAGGCATTGGAGATGAAGTTACGATGGAGTTGAAGTGTCATTGGGAGTTCAATCGGAGATTAAAATAGCGAGAAAAAAATATTTCTGCAAGAAAAGATTACATATATGTTGCTCTTTTCCATATTATATATATTTTTCTTAGATCTAAATGAATTTCACCATAATAATAAAAAATAACATAGCCTTTATGTGGCGCAGTTTTGTGTTACTTTAATTAACTAACTCTATTCAGTGATATTCCCACAGTGTTCTTTTCATATTCTATTCATAAACGTTTTCTTTTTTATATTCTTAATAAAATTATATACGTTCTTACTTGTTTTAAACTTTATTCCTATAGTTCGCCTTAGGTACATATTCATCTAATAAAATTACCAAATATTATACAGTAGTAGTCAGGAGTGAGGATAAACAGTATATTATTTATTATATGGTCATTATTTTTAATATAATGTTTATCCTGATGAGGAAAGGTTTGCTTTCGAAATGAAATGATATTAATATATTAAAAAGTGGTGGAAACAAAGTTATTCTTATTAATTTTTTGATAATGACGCAACAGAGTGACTACAAATTTATTGCAGATATTATACTGGAAATTAATATATTTATATTTTTTATTTCCTTGCCGTTTATTGGCATATACTTTGATAAGGATGTCATGTACTTTACTCGTCTTTCTAGGTGATGTCTCTTCTGAGACTGGTTACAATAAATTAAATATAGGTATATATCTAAGAAAATACATAAAGTATTCATAAATTAAATTAAAATACAAAGTTAAAAAAATTATACATTCAAAGCAAAGTATCGAAATAATAAAAAAAATAATTTAAAAAATCGATAAAATTACCAGAATATATATATTTAAAAAAATATATTGTTATTAAACAAGGTTGAGAAATAATATGATAGCGCTTCATTTATACATCACTGCACCAAAGATTAGCGACTTGGCCACAAGAAACAAGTCGGCGATTCAGTCAAATGTTCGTGGCTAATGAATAACATAATGTCGTGTTATAAAAAATAGTTTTAAATACGAAAATCTCAATATACGCAAGAAATTTTACCGTTCTTTTTTTAAATTAAAAAAAGTATCATCTGCAGTACCTACTTAACTTATTTCAATAACCACCTTAAATACGATAATCACAGAAAAAATCTATCAACTCTTCCAAAATAACTACTATTCCATACAATATTGCTGCGCACATGGTCGCCATGTAGATAATGTAGATTCCAAAAGATTGCACGCTCGGCACGGTTTCTCGTCGAGCGCCACGAGAATGACAATGTATAAACTATTCCTTGCGACAGAAAGACGTAAGGAATAGTTCCATAGAGTTTGAATTCATAACGCACATATGGAGTTCATTTCGAACTCGCTCTCGGGGAGGGTATTACCTATACGAAGGGTGGATTTTTTTTAGTAATGATTTTGAATGGCTCACTATTCAGAGTGTGACAAAATTAGGATATATGTTTGTTTTATTATATTTATTTGTAGCTATACAGAGCTATCGAAAATAAAAAAATAAAATAAAATAAAACGTTGTGTACTTCTGCATTTTCAATTGTGGGAGAATCCTCAATAAACTTAATAATCAGTTAAGTTCACCAGCAGCTGTCAGAATGTTTTGATGTTTGACACCATATTTAAATCTGATAAATAGCGACTATTTGTCGGTTCAAGGTTCTGTAGGACTTTTTATGGCATATAGCATTATTAAAAATAAGTGAAACGCAAATATTTTGTATTCTACAATTTTTTTTTCAACGCCACACAGGAGGCTCTGAGAGAAATAATTTCCCACAAGGTCTATATCATCTTTGGGGATGCTGTGTTGAGGGTCTTTTGGGATGATAGGAAGGAATAAACTTGGGTCTTGAAGAGACCCATGTTGTAGGATGGAGAAAACACAGAGGCCGGGAGATCATTCCACAGCCGAGCTGTTAAATACAAGAACGAGTGGTAGAAGTGACCTGTTCTCATATGACAAATGTCAACGATGTGAAAATGTTTGGCACGCGTTTGGCGTATTTCCCGACTATGCACCGGTGCCGAAGGGATCAATAACGCTAGTTTCTCAGAGCATCTTCCATTAAAATACCGATAAAACAAGGACAGCATTCCCACCTGACAGCTGTGGTACAAAGATCGCAATCCGTTTGTTAAGGTAGGCGACTCTATCGAACGGCGCTTATTGATAACTTATTGACATGTGGCGAAGTAGCTCCCTAGTCTGATAAAGCTCTCATAATAAAAATCCTCATCCGCCAAATTTAAGTATAACGTTAGCGAACAATAATTGTATTGCATCGAATGAAAAGGTAAGCACGCTAAATTAGCGACAATTGACGTAACATCAGGAATATAACAAGTGCGGCATTCTCGCCCCTCCAAACCGCCCGAGCTTAATGATTGCTCAGCGTAAGTTCTTTTTTTACTTTTCGATGGAGTCCAATGATAAACGCTAACTAGGAGCTCATTACGGGAATTATATCAATTGCTACACTTACCTGGCTTCCACCTTCCAGATTACAGATTGGCTTACGATTGAAAGCCGAATGCCGGGCGGGAAGATGAAAGGTACAGCAATTGTTTTGATTGGTGTAAAAAATATCAAATTACTTTCTCGGAGGCTGCAATGTTCTATCCCAAGTCGGTGGTTTCCCACAGAATGACAATGCAATGCTGGTTAGTTACGCCAGAAGCCAGTATTACAGACGAGATTGTATTTGAAACGTCTATGTTATTTGTTTGTGTTGGTTAAATGAATAAAATACATGTAATATTTTATGAGGAGACTATAAAACATTGCTGTAGGTAGATATACCTATATTATATTAGTTGAAAGTACGATATAAGGATGTGAATAAAGCAAATGAGTATGTACCATGACAGAGTTGCATGACGTTCCACCTAATCTGCTTGATGCGATGGTTATCAGACATTTTTGCGTTATTGTAAGGTACATTTTTTAGAACGTATCGAAAACAGTTAATATTGCAATGTTTTAACTTTAAGTAAGAACCATATAAAACATCGAAATGAAATTAAAAACAAAACAAAAATGAATTATTTAACACATGAAATATGTTGCTACCTACCGTATTTGACATTTCACAATAAAAAAAAAATCTTAATTTCTTGTTACTAAAACTCAATAATTGCCCTTCACCAGTTTCAACCTGTCACTTCATGGGTAAATCGATGAAATTTTTATTGTTTTCCAATATTTTTTTTTATGTTAAACAGTGGCATTTTCACTAAAATTATGCAATTCTTACGCGGTAATGCTTTTACCAATAAACAATTTTCCAACAAGATCGACTTTTTATAAGGTAATTCAGACTGAAATTAAATTTATTATCGATGCATTATTCATTGCACATTATAAATATAATCACTTTCACGGCGAAAAATTAAAAAAAAGACTTTTAAATGAAGTTTAATTCATCCATTTAAACAGAGTGCGAAGTAGAATACAGTACATTAAAAAATGTGTAACTGGTTTGTCCAAATAAGGCTTGCACGCTGAAGTGTGGCGTAAAACATTATAGTACTTAAGTAGAACATATTATTTAAAATGTTCATATAATCACGTGTTTTTCACATTCTTCTGGTCATGTAAAGGCGCAGTGTTACATCGTTACAATTTTCGATCAATATCAATAAAAATCATCCCAACTATTATATTCGTAAAAAAATATTGACTTCAACCGGTTGTATAAGTGAAGTATTTTACAGAATGAGTTATACTCGTATCGGGTTGATTTTTTGGTAACTTGTTTATTACTGTTTAAAATTAACACATTCTATAATAAGCTCTATGATTTATGCTTTACTTGTGGACGATAATGTAAAAAAGCTTTACAAACAATTAATGAGAGATCAAAATATATATGCATCCAAAAAATGTTTAAAATAGCTCTATTTTTATCGATATTAAAAATCAAGTTTTGTATTTTTACTTCTTAAATCTGTATTGCGCAAAGAAGGCATGCATTCGTTTGATCCTTAAGCACGAGCCTTTAATTTGGATGACGAAAATTTCAATTGAATTGATGAAACACGATCTTATATTATTTGATCGCAATGAATACGCCACGCGAGTTTCATAAAGTCAAAAGAAGTACACGACAGACGACCGGAAGGACATAGAAATTTTATGGAATAAATTCTGGTTGCATAATGCAAGGAATAATGTCTTTATGTTTCCCCAGGTCTTGTGCATTGCAACATGTGTCTTACAACAGACTCACAACCCTTGGCGCCACGCCCTGAGGTAGTTTGTATGGAGGTTGAAAATTTCCTTGTTATTTGCACCATGACACACCTCGTGTCATCTGGGTTTGCTGATGTCTGATGACTGTCCAAGATATTGATCTAGTTATCTAGGATTTTGTTGGTTTTATGGTTGTGAACTTATAATCTATTGAGTGTTCTTCCTATTCTAAATTTAGAAGTTACATTTTATCACCATGTTTTAGATAGGTGAGAAGTCATTGTATAAATTGAGCGTATTTACAAAAAAATGGAAAACTTAAGAACGCGAAAGTCATACAATATTAAAAAAAAATACCTGCATAGCTAGTTTTCTAAATTTTACAAAAAAAAAAGAAAAATCAAATACTTCTTATTCATAACTCCTGTGAGACATTTCGTATAAAATTTTTGACAGGACGCAAATAATTATTACGGTTGACATTTCAGAATGAAATTATCTTTAAGGCGATCCAATGGGAAGGGCCTTAAGTCTATAGAATATCGTCTTTATGTCAGTTCTGCGAATTTATTGAACTCCCTACGTATACGAGTATTGCAATTTTGTGGATCATGACACAATTCGATTACTAACAGGTCCAACAACATTAACATTACTTTAATGATTAAATGAACAGTGACTGCAATAACTATTATACTAACCTATAATACTAAAGCGAAATAGATCTTGAAAATTACCTAAAATGTTAGATGAAATAAATTAGCTTACAGTGAGACAAATGCTGACATTGAACGCATTGATTTTTATACATAAAATCAGCAACAACTTCTTACCAATATATTTCTCCAACAAAATTATTTAGAACATAGACATCACAGATATAATACAGGAACATGTAAAGAAATTAGACTACCGAAAAAGAAAAAAGCCAATACGCAAAACAAAATATTTTATAAAGGGATGAAATGCTATAATGCTCTGCTGAACCCAATCAGAATAGCACCAATTAATAAATTAAAAGAATATTGCAAAAAGCACATTAAGTTAAGTTAGAAAAAAATAATTAGTTTTAAAATTATCATTATCGATATGTGCAAGTATAAAAATTAAAATGAATTCGTTTGTCAACTTAAATGTACAAATAAAATAAATAAAACAAAAAAACTTAAATGGTGAAATTTTATCTTTTTTTTTTAATATCTTGATGGTTTCTAAGAAAGCTTCATTTTAAAGCTCCAGATACCTGCACGACAAATAACATATTTCATTTTTTAGAAGCTTGCGGAAGATACGAGTTCAAATTTAATTATATCTTGTATTAAGATAAAATCGTAGCTAAAAATATACAGCAGCCTCAGTTATATCGTAATATAATGGCATACTTATTTAAGTTTTCATCGTGACGCAATTACATACTTCCGGATTCTATCGGTTAGCAAAAACGTGCTTCCTCAAGCTTACAAAGCTCATCCTATCAACATAACCTTTGTAGGATCTTAAGAACCAACGAAAGGGATGAAGATTGCTTTCGGCACACGTGACACCAATTATTATTTTATCTAAGGGTGGTTGGTGCAAGAAACGGGAGCCGAGAGGGGCGGAGATCTACATCTCCACAACAAGACGATATTATTATGACGCAGCCTAATGTACATATGAGTATGTATGTAAGTTGATATGCAAAACCTCTAGTCTGTTATGCGTTGTGAGATTTATGAATATGAAAAAATTGTAGGTGTCACCTCTCACACGTTTGTTCCGATTTCATTATGATTTACGCATATTTTTGTCACGGACCTTTTAAAGTAACACAGGTTTTTTAAATCTTTTTTACGTCGAGTTTAATTAGAAAAGAATCTCAATTATTTATCTTTGGAGCAGAACAACAATTTTGGAGGCGAGTATGGGTAGCGCCGCCTCGGGAACCATTTATTGGATAACCAAAACCTCTGCCATAGGATACCCCAAGTGGTTCGTTACGTTTGGTGACTTAGAAGTGTGCCCGGGTTCATGGAGTGAGGTTTGTCCAGATCATGGCGGCGGGTCCGTCTACCCACCAAATGCGTGGCGGATCGGGATAGGTCGGTAAGTGGAGATCCTTTGACCTTTGGAGGGAGGGATGGATTCATACGTCCATCACTCCAGGACTCACTGACCCATAAATTCCTACCCACCCCTAATACCGTTTTCCTTCATAGAACTTCCTCTCCTTGTTTTCCTCAAAAAAAAACCTCTACACATCATCCCCAAAGAAGAGATAGGCCTGGAGGGAAATAATTTTATTGGCTTCAAGGTTAAAAAAATCGTCTAGCGGACAACGGAGACGGAGTATTGCCACGATGGCATCTTATTGTTGAAGCTAATATAATCTCAAGATTATGATCACAATGAGTGAGGGGAAACATGGCTATCTACTTTCAGCGGAACGAATATTATTTAGCAATTTTATAAAAAATATCTTTGTCAATCACCGCGGCAGAGCGGTAAACCCCTTGACTCTAGACTCGACTTCGTTTTTTCTAAGCTCTAACCAGCGTAGGAATTTAAAAAATAAGGAAAAGTTTTTAAATTATCAATATTTGGGGGTGAATTCCTTTAATTATAATAAAACAGCGTACATATATATATACGGGTATATGTAGTATATATACATATAGAGTATATATACATACATATATGCACTTTTTTTGCCCAAAATGGATATCTCACTGGTTACTTCATAGAAGAGTAGTAATATCTTGTATGTAGTTATAGTGTTATCAAAAACCCACTATTACGAAAAAAATTCTATTTATTTGTATTATTACGTTCACATAAGACGTAATTATATTTTACTTCATCGAGACGATTTAATAAGCCCTAGAAAACAATAATCATAGATGATAAATTAGATTATCTAAACACGTGTCAGAGAGATGTTGAGTTGAGAGCTATGAAGGATGAAGAATGCAAATATTTCAAAATATCTCCGCAGCGCATTCCGAAGACAGACAAATTGCACTTCCTGTCAAAACGCAGTTCCGGCAAATGGTAATGGCCGCATTTTATGAATATCTTTGAATAATTTGTTGTCATAATAATATTACTCATTCCAAAAGCCTCTAGTCCCCAGGATCGAGATATTATAATGATCTCGGTTTATTAAAGACGTAAGTATTTTGTGAGACACTAGTTTATAGGTACCTAATTATCGGTACAGTTGGGGCGCAACTTTACCGAAAAGATACGTAAACAAAATACGTAAATATGTAAAAATTATTGAAAATATTTATTCTTTTTTTCATCAGATCCTCTTTTAGCCGCCTAATACAAAAGTTGGTAGATTTATAAATACCTTAACTTACATTATACATTTTGTAAATAATATTTGAATATCGCAAATCCCATTTTGTAATTATTGTATGAAGAATTGTAGAAGTTGAATAATTGTATGCAACAATTGAAAGAGGTGGGCTTGGGCGCGAAAATGAGTAATCTGAAATATGTTGCCTGTTGTATGCTGATGATGCGGTGCTGATTGCTAACAGTATGGAAGATATACGGTCCCTCGTATCTAGGATGAACGAAGTATGTATGAAGATTGAGCTAATGATGAATGTAAGTAAGTCTAAAGTCATGGTGTTTGAAAGAGAGAGTACGAAAACAGTGTGTAATATAGTTGTGAATGATAAATACTTGGAGCAGGTCGATGAGTTTGTATATTTGTGAAGCATGTTTACGAGAGATGAGGAGACTGATAGGGATAATGAAATAATGGTGAATGCAGGAAACTCCATTAACGGAGGACTTAACGCGGTTGACGCTAACAAAAAGTTGTCCAAAGAAGCGAAGCTAGCAGTCCACAATGAAGTGCTGATACCGACCCTGATGTATGGCAGTGAGGAATGGAATTGGCAGAGGAAGGATGAAAGTAGATTGAATGCGGTATAAATGAGATCTCTGAGACGAATGTGTGGTAAAACCACGTATAATCGTGTGAAAAATATTAAGATTCGTAAAGAATGCAAGGCTGATGTAAGCGTCATAAGCAAGATTAAGAAAGGGACGCTTAGATGGTTCGGGCATGTAGAGCGAATGAACGAAGAAAGGAGTATAAGAAGAATATATGACGCGAATGTGAATGGTAGAAGAAGCAGGGGATGCCCGAGATAGACATGGCACGATCAAGTGAATCAAATACTTGACTCGGGGCATGTCAGAAGTCGGAATAACAGAAGAGAATGTATGAGACGTTGTTTACCATCACGCCGTTTCTCCGCAGGGGTTGAGCATACCCCTGCGGAGAAACGGCGTGATGGTTAGTTAGTTAGTTAGTTAGCAAAGCCCAATTTATTTCAGTATGTTGTGTACATATTACCTAAAGACAACTTAGATTTTTTATTAAAATTTTACTCTTTTTTTTTTGCATATGCAGAATACTTTTTATTTAGGTTAGGTTAACAATCTGACATTTAATAGTAGAAAAAATTGAGGATGCTGCAATTGTTTAAAATATTTTAAATGACATCACCAATACGGCTCATATTAAAGCGAAAGTAAGTTTAAAAAAGCGCAATGGTCCAAGTACATATTTTTTACTTTAACCAAACGTTCTTCATAAATTAGTGGTATCTTCCGAAAGGAGATGATTCTACATCACATTCTAAAACGATTTTATATTTAAACTTTTTTTGTTATTTAACGATTAGCAAGGAAAACTATTTATAACACAGTAAATCGATTTTTTTGTATTTATGAAATGTACGAAATCAAATGTCATCAGTGAACCTGATCGAATAGTTGTCGAGAAAATTGAGGACAGACAGATAGACAAACGTTCATTTTTATATATAAAGATTAAATCCAATGACATATTTCCAACTTCACCTTTGAGCGCTTTAAACTTAATATGTCTAGGTAAGACCAAATCATAATAAATATTTTGTGTACACCGCAAAATGCTCTTGGCTTATATACAACATTATTCATTTAATGCCAAGTCATTTTTTCTCATGATAATTGAACACGAACAGAGCAGGTAGCAATTAAGTATTTATTTTATTATCAACTTAACTCTTAAATTTTATTTTAAATTGTACTTACATTACTTATCTCAATTTCAGTCAACAATATTCTGTATTCTACTGTAATTCAACTTCGTAGTAATAAATTTGCTTTCAGACATAATGGAATCTTATTACCGCCATTGTAAGCCATAAAGTGGTTGCGGGAATTATGATAATGTAAAATAAATCGTAACGACATAATAATTTGTATTTTCATATGATAATATTTATTAATCGTTTTATGAATGAAATCAATGCAGGTAAAAAATAATCACAAATTAAATCAAATCAAAGCTTTGCGAGAACTAAAATAGCCTTTCAGGTGACTTTTCAAAAAAACGGCGCTATACGTATTATTCAATTTTTATTTTTAAATTAATGACTCTTACTCGTTCTATGTGCCCAATGGAATAGTAATAAGTGATTAATTAACTTAACCTTGCTCCAACCACAATTATACATCTTTCTTCATTAAAACATTCTTCCAAAATTCCGACTGACATGATTCAAATCAAGTAATCGTATCTTTCTGGAACGTTACCGGCTTTTTGCTCCATCCATATGAGCGTCATTTATTCTCCTGATACTCCCTTCTTCGTTCATCCGCCGAGTGTGCCCTTACCATCTGAGCGACCTCTTCTGATGCTTGTTTATTAAATACATTACAAAAAAACCTCTCTTTCTTTTCACGTACCCATATTACCCATTATTATATTCAATTATGTATGCAAGTTCATCTCATCGGTCACTTCTAAACATTCTGAACTCTTATATTACCTAACTTATTATTCACAGTCGCGGTTCATGGTCTATCTCATTGGAAGTTCAAATGGAAATTTGAAAAGGGAGAAAAAAATTCCCTCATCTATAAAACCTATATTCGTCTTAATATTATTATATCTAAAGAAATTTCAATGCATCTGTGACTAATGAATATAATATCGCAGGTTATAAAAATGTTTTATTTACGAAAATCACAATTCAAGCAAGAAACTGATTGTTTTTTAAATATAAAAAGTCATATTTTAAGTAATTAACTTTTTATAATAAAAACTTAAAACACGATAACAAAAATCTAACGATTCTTACAAAATATTGTTCGTTACAAATTTGGTATTAACAAATCCCATAGTCGTTGCGCTCTGGGCAGCTAAGAGACTCCTAAGGTTTGGCATTGAAACACAACGAATAAGTTTTCTTATGAAATATTTCTTATAATAGAAAGTTTCATATGTGCTGAATTAATATAGCATTTATGGAATTCATTTCGGACAGTATTAATACGGACGGGAAGATTTTTTAACAGGGAAATTATATACTGTGCGGCTTAAAGTGTAATAAAATTACGTTACAGGTTTGTCTTATTATATTATATTTTTTAATGGGAGTTCACTACATAAACACATCTTAGAAAAAACCGCCATTGCTTATTTGTCAATTATTCTGAATTAAAATATGCAAATACTAAACTAAAAATATTTACAATACATCTATTATAGGATACGAGGAACGACCACCTTCATAAATTGATTCAACGTGTGTTTAAATGCTTTATAAATATACTTTAACAATGACATTTTTCAGCGTACAAAATAATTTGAGACTCGAGAAGAGTGTTCACATTTTTTAGCTCTAAGTGCACATTAAAAGTTGTTGAAGCGCCATGACAAAATAACATAACACGAAGAGTTCCAGAGGACACCAGATGTGAGACGCGACCATTGATAATAACATGCCGATACACCTACGAGTGCCGGCTCGCAGAAATGGCTTGGGCTCTTCGAATAACATATGGGCCCTTAGTTTTTTTTGTGCCACTGACAACAGTATAAGTGGTGCAGTTCTTGAAAGAGAGCTTCCACGGTACGCCGAACAACTGTAGTAGACGACTTGAGATTTGAAACTTTGATAGATACGTCGTCATGTGTCATGTTTCTTTCAATACGTACATGCCAACAAAACGTATAATAATATGCTACGTAATTTTGTTACGAAGATTGGCACTTGGAGAATCAGATCGTGTCATAGAAGCATTATTGATTGAAGTGTTTTATTCTCAAGTTATTTTTATTTAAGCACGGACTCCACGGACAAGGTCTGTACCCAGTTCTACGTACATATTATTATCTATTATCTATTCTCTACTTATCCATATATATGTATATATATATATAAATAAAGAAGAGTGTCCCCATCGGTCTTTGTTTTGTATACAAATCTACAGTTTTATTCCGAGCTTCATGGAATTTTGCACACTTGACCTTCAAAACAGGAAGGTCACTATATATATGAGATTTCGATAAATCGCCCCCATGCACTATCCCCCTTTCCCACCCCTTAAAGTTGAATTTTGGTACTTTTGTAATAATAGGAAAATTACTGGGTAAGAGCTGGAGTAGGTGCAGGGGTTGGGTTAGGGGTATCGAAAAGGGTAGGGGTAGGGGTAATACGTCACATCCTCAAATTTTTTCTCTAAATCATTCATAACTCATAGTATAACCACATATCCGTCTTCCATTTAACACTCCTCAAAATAGATGCGTCCTTCAATTCTATATAACAGGGATGCCCAGTGCGTCGATCGGGAAGGTATTTTTGGTCGATCGCGTACATATATATTGTACTATTTCTTGTTCAAACGAGTCAAAACTACTCTACGTCCCATCTCTTAAAAACCGTTAGTTCCCCTTTCTTCTCCTTTTTACTAGTGAAATACATAATTGTACTATTGTAATATTTTTAAAAATATATATGTATATTTAATATTTATAAAATATCTGTTTTCAAAATACATATGTTAGTAATATAATTCACATGTATATATAATTGAATATAAAAAACAAAATATATATGTAAAAAAAAAAAGTGTTTATAACCTTTGTACCTTGTTTGTGTGGATGTATGTACCAAAAAATGAATGAATAAATGAAAAATAAAATAAATATGTACGTATTCGAATTGTAATTGGATTTTTATTATTATCTCGTGATATAATTACAAGCGATATCAGTCGATCGTCATATTTTTTTAAATTTACTAGTCACTGCTATAAAAAAAAGTGTGGCCACCCTTGCTATGTAACAATTCACCAGATCAGATTATTAGATATATTAAGGTTAACTGTCCTAGAACGTTCTTATAATTTATTTTATTAGTTAACTACTTGGTTAGGTAGGTAGGTAGGTGGTGAAGTTTTTTTGCAAAATACTATATTTGAGACGCCTCATTTAAAAAAAAAGAGTTTTTATTAAATTTGCTTTTAAGGATTCTGATCACATTACTTTCCGGACGATCAGGTAATAATTATCTGTAAAATTTGGCAATATGGTTAACACGACATTTTTTGTGTGTTGCATGTTTTTGCAACCTCTTAAAAAAGTTATTTGAGCACGCTTCGCTACTAGGTGATGGACAGTAAGAACGCACACGTTAGTCACCTGGACACCTTCTAATTTTGTAATATAAACAATACTAGCAATGATTCATCTATAAATTCTTTACTTGTAGTTAGAAAAAATATTGTAAAACATTATTGAACCGTATTCTTATTCTATTATTTAATTTGAAGAAATACATATTTTTATAATTTTTTTTATTGTGTTCATGTTTGAAGAACTCTATTCTATTCTATTCAATTAAAAAAAACGGTTTATTTACAAAAAAGTTCTGATAGGTAATTATTATTACGCGAGACAGCTGTTTTGCCTTCCGAAGGCATCATCAAACTGTGGGGAAGCCACTTACAAAACTATATATTTATATTGTCTGTTAGTGGCTTCTCCACAGTTTGATAATGCATTCGGAGGTGAAACAATTGCCACGCGTAATAGCAATTACATAGCAGTACTTTTTAAAAATTAATTAGTTTTAAAGTGAATAAAAATAGTTATCAACTGTTTTTGTGTTTAATTCGTAGAACTCCATTTAATTTTTAAAAAATTGAATGTAAATCAAATTAAATAATCTTGTTGCAAGTTTTGCAAGTATTTTTAGTTTTTATTTCTGTGACAGCTATTTCGGCGTTTAAGGCCACTTTTAAACTGTGGTTAATTCACATTATATGATTTAACGAAAAAAAAATCAAAATAATAATAATAATTACAAAATTTTAAAAACAAACAAAAACATACTAAAATATCTAAAAGAGGTGTAGTTTGAATGATTTACTTAATGTTCAAGTATGTATTCCATATACTAAGATCTGAAAAGATAACAGCTTAAGAATGTCTATGGTTTTTACTGGGAACCTTAGGTATTTAACTAAATACCTGAATAGAATTTACATGTAAGCCATATGTAGTATTACTTGCGATAGGACTATAATGAGATTTTTTTAGTGTTGGCAAGTAATCCAGTTTCACCTCAAAGGAACGCTATACATATAACATGTATCCCGGTTGCTTCATAAACAAAAAAACCTTTTTTCCCAAGTACCTACCCGACCGTTATTTTGACCTTTGACATGACTGGCTTGATTTTTTTATAACTGGCAGCAATTTCTTTCAGAATCAACAGTGCGTAACAACTTTATTTGTACCTACGTAGGTAAGTACTGACAAATTATCTGATTATAATATTTTATCTTTACTGACATGCGATTAAATTAAACGAATGTGAATGACTTCTTATTGAAATTAGGAAATATGATAAGATTTTAATAAGAACTGAGGTAATATTATCTATCAATATGTACATTAGGATAGCGTGCAGCTTCACCAATGGAAGAATATTATAAAGAATGAATTTAAATAAAAAAATAAAAATAAATGTAATTACCGAATTGCCTCACGAGCCCCAACTGCTCGGAGACAGTTGAACTACGTCATTCCCAATATGAAATATGTTGATCGGTTTGGGCATGTAGAACGAATGAACGAAGAAAGGAGTGTAAGGAGAATATATGACGCGAATGTGAATGGAAGAAGAAGCCGGGGACGACCGAGGAAGACATGGCACGATTAAGTTAATCAAATCCGTCTCAGAACAGACATCGTCTAGTGAGACGGGCAAAGTACATGTAAATGTTTAAATTTTATGCCAATAAACGCCCGGGTTGCCGGCAATGAAATGAATGAAAATACTTGAGTCGGGCTATGTCAGAAGTCGGAATAACAGAAGAGAATGTATGAGACGTTGTATAAAAGTGAATGAAGCAAGAAGTGTATGCCAAGATCAAGTGATTTCATGACTCATGAGGAGTCAATTTATGCCAGAATTTTTCTGCCACGCACCTACCATCTTCGTGCCCTGTATTACATATGTAAATAAACGTAAACCTTTTTTAAACGACACTATTCTACTATATACTACAGATACTATTTAAAAAAGTATTTATTATTCAAGTATTGATTGATGTGCCTGCATGTGTAATGTGCACAGGCATTATAAAGCCTTTTCAGCCATGCATAAGCAGCAGTCATTAGTATTCATTATTGCAGAGATTAGATAAAAGCTACTGGTAATGATTACCATGCATACATGAAAGCTCGTAATTATGCTGGTTCAACTCAAGAGTTGAGCTGCGTTGAGTACCGCCATGGCATTATCAATAGTATGGAGCTACCGCCATAAACTGCAACGGCTAGATACAGACATGGTAGTGGAGTCAAGTGTTTCCATTGTTTACGATTTACATGATTTCTGAAGTGCGTAGAGCAGGGAATTTGTAAATGATTATCCAAGAGTAATTTATGGAACTATTCGTCCATGGGACTGGCAACATTTTCGTCAAAAAATGTGCTAATGGTAAACATTTTTGAATTTGAAAAATCAGTTGTTAATGCACTTGTTTCCGGAAGTGAATGTGAAATAAATTGCCTGAATGTTTGTGGCGCATTAATCTCTCCAATTTAAAAAAAAAAATTTAAATCAAATTTAATAATGTTATTATTAGGTTCTCCAAGTATTTTGAGTTTTTATTATTGTGACAGCTGTTTCGGCGTTTAAGCCCATTTTAGAAAACGTTCTTAAACGCTGAAACAGCTATCATAATAATAAATAACTAGAAATACTTGCAGAACTTAATAATAAAATGATTAAATTTAATTAACATTAAATTTAAAAAAAAGGATTTTTACGAATCAAACACCAAAAAAATTAATAATCTCTCCAAGAAATTTACGTTGAGAAGTACCTTTTGATAGGACCTGATCGTGTCCCTTCACTTAAAAGAAAATGTATTCTTAGATATACAATTTATTTTTAAATGTATTAAAAAAAAAGAATTGTAGAAATATTTAAAACATTACATGTTTTCAATCAAATTAATTATAATTGTACCGTTTATGCAGTGTACATGTAATGTCAAAAACCCTGTAAAGATATAAAAAAAAAACAGGTCGATTTTTTTAACCCACCGTATTTAGGAAGTACGTAGCTCTCCCCACAGGTGAATTCACAAATAAGTTTATCCAGCTCGCTCGACTATACAGGAGGTTGTGATGAGTGAGATTCTGGTACAATTAAATTTGTTTGATCCAGAATCTCAATGTTAATGTTCCCGACGAGTATGAAAAAAATTGAGCAAATACCTCTACATGTCTCTAAGGAGTGATAAATGGTTATACGTAAAATATAAATAGATGGGTACAGTGTACAGTCAAGGATATTGTCCTTAGAGACGCAAAAAAAAATTATAAATTTATTGTGAACGCTTTCAATTTACAAAATGTATTAATTAAATATAAATATACCATTAACAATAATTGCATGGCGTAGTTAACTATAAGCATAATAATATAGAACAAATAATTTTAAAAAGTTACTTAAATGTGGCATTAGATAGTACAACGACGTCAGAGAGTACTCGTATATAAAGAATAAAAGTTCATAAAGGATATAAAAGTAAAAGATATGCGTGCATATAAAACATAGTAAACTTAGGTTAAATTAATATTGATTGAAAATATATGATAGTATAGTTCTTTCCTAGCAGTGGCTGGCAAACAACGGGTCAGCCTTTCCCTTTTAGGTTATTTACCGGAATAATTCAGTGTCTTTACTACTTTATAGCACTCGTACCATATTACCAATTATATTTTATACCATTCATAAACTGATTTATCAAACATTATATCGAAAATTAACATTAATACACCACTAAGAAAGACAACAGGGAGGACCAAAAGACTTTTTCTATATGTATTAAAGCTTGTTTTATAAATACGGGATATTTATCTCCTTTTCTACGGATATTAAGAAATTACAATACTATACACTGCTCTAACATTGAAGTACCATTAATCTTAAGCTGATAATGTGATGATACCCTTTACTAAACAGTCAATATGAAGTACCAAACCAGTGTACCAATAATGAATAGTTTATTTCTTGTTTTCTAATCTTTACTTGTTTAAGGGCGAGCGTTCAATAATGTCCCTAAAACTCAAGCATTATCAGAAATAATTTTTCTAAAGATTTTTCTAAGCTTTTTTTTAAAGATTCACGTAAGTAAGTTGAGGGAATCTTGCAGTTTAGTATACTAAAATAAATAAAAAAAATAAACAAAAATACATTTTTTATTGTAAATCAAATTTAGTAATATTAAATATTTTAGTTTTTTACAGCTGTTTCGGCGATCGAAGCCATTTGCAAGAATGATAAAACAGCTATCACAATAATAAAATAAAACTAAAACACCTGCAGAACTTAATAACACAATTTTTAATTTGATCTACATTAAATAAAAAAAAATGAAGTTCTACGAATAAAGCACCAAAACAATTAATAAAAATTACCAATAACTTGCTAGTTTCCCATTATTAAGAAAAATTTCTCGATAACCAAAAGATTTTCATAAAGTTATATATATATATTTTTTACATTTAACTTGGTGTCTAATAAGTTAACATTTTGTAGAAAACTTAACTCCAATGTGAATAATAATATTAATCGATATAGGTGGGTACGTGATGTTCGAATCGAATCATTATAGAGTCGGTGTTTAATAGAAAAATAGACGTATTTTTTAACTATTCGCCCATAAACGTGATCATATTAAGCGATATTTCAACGTTGTTTATTATTCAGAGTTGAATTTTTATATCTGCATAAAAAAACACATTATTTGAATTATACACTTCAATAGAAACTTAACTGCTTTATTACAATATTATAGACTGAAACTCATACTCTCAAAGCTATAAATAAGAGGCTCAACTTTCGTAGTAAAAAAACATTCACTTTTATTGTATGAAACACCTCCAAAAATTTACATATCAATCAAAACGTGAATATTTTAAACTGTATTTAATGTCACAATATTTGGATGCTTTTTTTTAAAGACGACACACTAAAAGATGGTTCGTAAAAATTATATAGATGTCATCCTATTGTGTGATCTATGACAGCTACAAACTGTGAAATGTGGGTTAATTTTCGTCTTAGAAATTTCTATGCGTCTAGTTTGTTATCGTTTGTGAATGAAAGTTTAATGTTGATTTAATATATGGGATTTCTGTCTGGTGTTACCGTCAGCTCGTCGTGGAATTTCTTATGTGATGATAAGTTTATTCATTCAATAATATGCTGTACAATTGGAAGAAACGAGAGCGCTACGAAAACATAATTAGTTACGAAATGCCTGATTTTTGTTCTTCAATGCAGTATTATTGTAGATAGGGGTAGGGGTGGGATAGGGGTTGTGGTAGGGGTAGGGGTAGGGGTAGGGGTAGGGGTAGGGGTAGAGGTAGGGGTAGAGAGGGTAGGGGTAGGGGTAGGGATGAGGGAAGGGGTAGGGGTGAGGGTAGGGGTGAGGTATGGATATGGGTAGGGGTTGGGGTATAAATAGGGGTAGGGGTAGGGTAGGGGTATGGGTAGGGGTTGTGGTATAAATAGGGGTAGGGGTAGGGGTAGGGGTAGGAGTAGGGCTAGGGGTAAAATATCACAACCTCAAAGCTTTACTCCAAACCATATACCATATAACCACAATGGCCATGGGCAACGCCGGGTACTTCAGCTAGTATAATATAAATTATAGAACATAATAATTAAATACAAAAATCCATCGCTTTGCTAGACACATGATAAAATTTCGACCTTAATATATTGTAGCATGTAGGGTTTTTTTAAAGATTTACCCAATTTTCAGTCACACATTTAAAAAAAAAAAATTTAAAGTTTTCTCCATCGATTTTCTGTCAACTTTTAGTGCGCCGACATTACCCATCGGATTCGTATAATTTGTCTCCGTCGAACACCGGCGTTCAATTAGTAACACTATTAAGATTTATGGAAAATACGTTTCTTTGTTATATAGTTCCTTATATTATGAGAGAAGAAAAAAGAAAACTATTCTGTGGAAACTATTTATGAAAACTTTTTTATAGGTATATAACACATTATCTGATATCTGTTACACAAACATCATTTTGCAAGAAATACGAAAGTTTTTACATAATAGACTGGCCGGGCGCAAATTTATCCTCGACACACTACGGAGTTATTAGATCAAAGACTCTCGGCGTTCTAAAGATCTAAACATTTTATTTTGAATTGAAAAAAAAAACAGTGGAAATTTTGGTTGCTAAATAGCCAATAATATTACTTAATCATTGAAGAAGATAATATTAACACATCCCAAATGAACCACGAAACCGAAAAAAACAACAGAAATTAAAAAGATTTCAGTCGCATCTGGGACTCGAACCCAGGACCTCTACCTATCCGGGGTAACTGCTTAATCAGTTAAGCTAAGTTAAGTTAGCTAAGTTGATTAAGCAGTTACCCCGGATAGGTAGAGGTCCTGGGTTCGAGTCCCAGATGCGACTGAAATCTTTTTAATTTCTTCCGTTTTTTCGGTTTCCTGGTACATTTGCGATGTGTTAATAATATCTTCTTCAATGATTAAAATATTACAATGAGGTTTACAAACTTCAATAAGTTATAAAAAAATAAATTGAATAATATTACTTTTTTGAGATTAATATTAAAGACCGCGGAAATGGAAAAAAAGTCGCGTTACTTCCGTTTAACAACTACCGTATTATTCTACCTTTTCAAAAAACGATAATTTATTTAAGTTTGGTTTCAACGATTTTAATTCAGAGCTGACCATAATGAGAGTCTGCATAGATTTAATTATTTATGTTTTTAATATGGTTGCATTTATCCAATTCCTGATTGTAGAACCTACGGATTGAGTCCAGCCGAAAGTCGGTACCTTATGAGCTTTTGATAAAGTTATAATACTCGCTATAAAGAATGCATAAACAAGTTTGATGACGGTTCCCCTGATAATAACAGACTCGTGAGATGTCCACCGTTCGCCGTACTCGGCCCGGGATATGGCGGGTCCATTCGAGAGAGTGGGTCACATTGTTGACGAGTTCAAAGAAGGAGATGATTTGTGAGATGCATTAGAAAAATACTACTAACATATTCATTGGGATTCAAGGTCGAGGAAAAAAATAGAATCACCAGACGTTAATTTGTTTTTTTAATTCTTCATTTCATTTGTACCACAAAAAAGGAAATTTGTTTATGCAGGTACGTAATTATTGAACCAATATGAATATGTTTTATTTTTTATGGATAAAAGTTGTTCTGCCATTTTATCCTTCATTTATTAGGATAGGTTATTTACTACTACAATTTAGAAAGACAAATAATTGCATGTCTGACTAACTAACCATCACGCCGTTTCCCCGCAGAGGTAGGCAGAGAGGACGAACCGCCAAAAAATCGGTCTTGGCACACACTCCTTACTTCATTCACATTCATACAACGTCTCATACATACTTCTCTGTCGTTCTGGCTCTTGACATGGCCGGACTCTAGTACTTGGTTCATTTTGGCGTCTTCTTTCATTCACATTAGCGTCATAAATTATTCTAAAACTCCTTTCTTCGTTCATCCGCTTTACATGCCCAAACCATTTAAGCGTTCATTCATTCTTGCATTCTTCGCGAATCTCAAATTTTTTTATACGGTCGTACATAGATTTATCACACTTGCGCCTCAGGAATCTAATATCTAGAGCATTCAGTCTACTTTCATCCTTCCTCTGCCAGTACTATCTCCATAATTGCATATCGATATATGATTATTTCAATGAGTAAAAGCCAGTCAGCGAGATGATCGAGGGTTCGATTCCTAGAGCGTTGTGTTGTGATTTATTTAGCTTCCATATTGGTTTCCCCACTGCTGGTCTGGGTGTCACCATCATATTTTTTAAACTAAATGCGTATTTAGTTTTCGGTAGGTAGATAGGAACTGTGTACACATTCTTCTCCAAGTAAATAGACCTAGCACATTATTCACTTTTTGTAAATATTTTTTTCCAAAAATTGGATCACGAATAATAGAAGAACATTGTATGTACAAAATCTACTACAATAGAAAAAAAAGTTGTTGTCAAAGGACCTTTCCCACAGACTGTGATATAAACCAACCAAAAGAAAGGCAACTGGGAACATTGATACCCGATATTTTCCATAAACCGAAAAGCCAACATAACATGGCAGTTGACAGTTCAAATATTATTAAATTATTGTTTTCGGATGTTGACAGTTCACGTGAACTGGAAATTGAACACAGAAGCGGAAGTAAATATTAACATATGACAAATGTTTGCGACTACAATTGGACAAGGCACTTTAAGTTAGCCGCGTTCATTCAGTAGGTTGTGTTTACTCAGTCCTGTTGGTTATATTTGAAAACAATTTATAAGTATTCTCTGTACAACACTCCGTTAGAATACGCAATTGTAACACTGAATGATGATAGGGACTTGAAGGAAGGCTTTCATAAGAATTTAAGGAATTTCTATGCCTACATGAAACCAATCATTCGTTCTGTCCAGAAAAAATGGACAAGATTAAAATGTCTTGTTGAAATTAGAAATATTTCCTAGAAACAAACCACTATTTAATATATAAATATCGACATGTTTCGAAAGCGAAGCTTTCCTCTGTTAATAAAAAAACACAATAGTACCTATGTATATGTTTAATTTAACCAAACAGTGTTGATTAATTTTTGTTATTATTATTTAAAGCTTTGCAAGGAATATAAAAATATGGAAAAGCGATTTTTTTCGTATTTAAGTACTTTTATGCATCGATATACCCACGTATAATATGTTAGATAATAATAAAAAAAAACCAAAATAAATTCACAGATCAAAAGAATAAATTAAAAAAAGGTTAAGAATGATTTATGATGATTTGTCTTGTTTCTTTAAAACAAACTGTCAAACGCGAATATGTGAAAACATTTGAATGTGAAGACCAAATTTTAAGGATAAAGTTAGTAGCTTGGTATTAGCGTAGTAATGACATTTTGTAGTTACAAAATTAATAAAATATCTTTAATTTAGTGCTAATCTATAGACAATTTATCAAAATTCTTTTTTAAAAATATAAAAATAAATAGGTAGGTACCTACCTAATTTAAACGAAAACTGTATGAAAAATATTACGATTTTACGTTCGCATAAATCGATTCTTTTTTTTATAGCTAAAGGATTATTGAACGCAATCATACCAGCATCGGATTTTTTCCCACATGCGTAGTATATATATTTTATACCAGTACCTACGTACAACATGTAATACAGAATAAAGAGATAGTTGTAAGGGTGGACGTACCCTGTACCCTGTTGCGCTGACCATAAATTCCGGGGACCAGCGGGAAAGAGATACCGAAGACTTTCATACCCAATAAAAAGGATCAGGTGACATCCAGGGAGCCCATAAGTTGGGGGGGTTTATGGGACCGACCCGCGCCGCGATAGGGTGACCGCTGCCTCTGATTAAACGAATTTACAAGATAAACGCGAACGAGGAAACAGGTATCTACAATGAATTTTGATAGTAATGATAATTAATGGTGGAGGAGTACTAAATTTTCAAGCAAACGGCGTTCGAAGACAAAAATACCGCTAGTTATGCAACTTTGAGTTAACCCTTTCCCTACGGTACTAGAAAATCATTCGAGCTCTGGTGCTGTACACTCGGTGTACAGGGTACACATTTACAATTTTCTAATTTTAAAGTCGGATAAAAATGAATAGTTGACATTTATTACTTATCTGAATCATTTTATTAATAGTAACACATAAGGAAAACATTGTGTACAAATGATAAATATAAGGAAAAAAAATCAGCTATCCATAAAACGTATAATACGTCCATTACAGCCGGCAGAATACCGGTTACTACGCATCGTGGCATGTAGAGCGAAACCCTGTACTCTTCTCGCTCTCTACCGTACCCCTCGGGAAGTTATCAACGCACGCATACATACCTGTGACTTTTAGTTGAAGTGGTATTTGTTTGCAAGTCTCTTATTGTTCAGGAGAGACAAAGTTTATTGATCACCACCTTTATTTCAGTATTTGAAAGCATCATAGAATAGAGGTTTTTTAAGTTGTTTAAAATCAAATAGGTGAAGCGGTATTTGTCTGAATGTATTCCTTATCTTATTATTTGTTTTACAAAATGTGAAAACCAATTTGGTACTAGTCATATATCAATTCTTTTATTTCTATAAATTATTTAGAATTTTAGTGACATTAATCAAGGGTATTTTTGAAATATGGGATAAAATTATTTTTTCCTATATATTGTCTTGTGTCTCCTTACCCAATCTTATCTTCTATAGACCTTTTAAATGTAAAACTTCATACTTGTATCATTCTCATTTTTGAATATTTTGTAACATATCTTCACCTAAATGTCAGAGGTTGTACATATTTACAAATTTTTATAGATTTTTCAACTCAAGATATTGCGTTAAATAAATATTTATCTAACAATTATTATTTTTATAAACAATAATTATTAATCTAAAACACTCATCCAAATTGAAAAAACCTTCCGAGCAAAGATAAATGTCGCCGGCAGGACTCGAACCCGCACCCTTCTAATGTCCGGTTAGATGCTCTACCGTTGAGCTACGTCGGCTTATCGCAAACCGCCAAGTTAATCAATATATACTAGTGTTCCATTCAATAATTACTGTTTTTATTATATTTTCACCTGTAAACAACCAACTTTATTAGTATGAGAGAGGCTTGTAACGGCTAAATCCCTCAAAAGAAAAACAGTAATTATTGAATGGAACACTAGTATATATTGATTAACTTGGCGGGTTTGCGATAAGCCGACGTAGCTCAACGGTAGAGCATCTGACCGGACATTAGAAGGGTGCGGGTTCGAGTCCTGCCGGCGACATTTATCTTTGCTCGGAAGGTTTTTTCAATTTGGATGAGTGTTTTAGATTAATAATTATTGTTTATAAAAATAATAATTGTTACCCTTTGCACTATGCACAAAAATCTTGTCTTAAGTTTTAAAGAACTTTAGTTTATCAATTAATAAATATTTGACAAGTCAGCAATTTTCACCAATAAAATGTAGACATAATTTGTCTCGACGCCATCTATTTGAGGGATTTAGCCGTTACAAGCCTCTCTCATACTAATAAAGTTGGTTGTTTACAGGTGAAAATATAATAAAAACAGTAATTATTGAATGGAACACTAGTATATATTGATTAACTTGGCGGGTTTGCGATAAGCCGACGTAGCTCAATGGTAGAGCATCTCACCGGACATTAGAAGGGTGCGGGTTCGAGTCCTGCCGGCGACATTTATCTTTGCTCGGAAGGTTTTTTCAATTTGGATGAGTGTTTTAGATTAATAATTATTGTTTATAAAAATAATAAATATTTATGTATTTTAATTATTTTATCCAACATAAAAATTCAAAATACATTGTTTAGGAACACCTAAAATATGAAGTCAGCGTTTAGTATATTTACAGAGATATTGAAATAATTAGAGATATGTCAAATCAGTTGACAGCACCGGAGAGGGAGGGTTAAACACAGCAACATCTTTATATTAGTAGGTACCCAAAAGCTTTATTTTAGATTTATTTTTATATGAATACCGCACAAGAGTTCCAACTGCTCCTAATTATCCTGAATATCTTAGTGTAGTGGGGATGATAAAGCGATAGGAAAGACGAAAGTTAGAATATACTTGTTTATTCAGATCTGGTCACTGAGCACTGCAAGTGTCTTTTTAAGCGACGTTATACTATTCTGATTGGCGGTTTATTACCTGGGCGTAATTGAGAGTATCTACCACTTTTGTTTAGTGACAAAATCTGAACAGTTAGGTAATTTCCAACCACCCTCTTACCCATTTCCCATTCGTTGTCTATTTAAATTGAAGAAAACTAGTAGTAACGATTTAGCAGGTCAATTTCAGATAAAAAATATATTTTATTTGTTTTTTATAATCATCGACATATGATTATACCTAGTAGAGTTTATCACCTAGTTAGAGTTGAATAACCAGGTAA
Organism: Halesus radiatus; assembly: GCA_022606495.2. Classification (NCBI taxonomy): domain Eukaryota; kingdom Metazoa; phylum Arthropoda; class Insecta; order Trichoptera; family Limnephilidae; genus Halesus; species Halesus radiatus. The sequence continues at coordinate 80,481 of JAHDVE020000023.1, forward strand.
GTACATCTTAACCTTCCCTTTTTGCTTGAAATGTAGATGTGATGGGAGACCCGGTAGCTCCGGACAGTCGAGACTCGAACGCGGTATTAAAAAAAAATCAGTGGGTTTAAAGTAATGAAAGGAGATCAGTTAAATAAAAATATCGTTCTGCTTTCCATAAAATAAACATAAATTCATGCATATACCAAGTTGCCTAGTTAAAATTAACATTAATGAATACATACGTATTCAAAGCTTGCTCACTGTGAATGCTTCCAAATTGTGTACAATAACTATATAAGCAAGGGATGTATCTGAAATAGGCATTGATAAATTATGTTTAATCAGGCCATACTACCTTCCATCGATGCTGAATTCCCGGCACGTATATAAATTGTATTGTGCATATTAAAAAGGAATATTTTAAGGGTAGTTTATAAGGGATTATGTTAACCAGGTAGAAAGTTGCATAATCACCCTTATATATTATTAGGTAAACTGAAGGTTTACTTTGCATATGAATCACAATCAAAAAATATTTTACGAGATGAAATGGTTTCACTTTGAATGGTAAAATAAAAAAAATATATAATAAATATGTCGTTTAATGTGGTAGCTGTATATCTACTTTTAATTTATGAAAGACACTGATTTTAAACACCTCGTTACTCGTGGTTGTTTAAACGTTATATTATGTAATATTTTTTTTATATTTCTTTTTTTTTTTTATTTCTTCAGATGCTTTAAAACAACTTACAATAATAATAATTACATTGTTTAAAACCACTGTATTTAATAGGTGTTTTTAAATTTTTCTATTTTCTTGCCATTTGTCTATACTTAGCGTTATTTAAGTAAATTGTTTATCACGAAGAGGGAAGCTTTGCTCCTGAAACATGTAGATATTTACATAATAAATGAGGTGGTTTTAAATAAAGTAATTATTATTATTAATTGATAAACTAAAGTTCTTAAAAACTTAAGACAAGATTTTTGTGCATAGCGCAAAGGGTAACAATTATTATTTTTATAAACAATAATTATTAATCTAAAATACTCATCCAAATTGAAAAAACCTTCCGAGCAAAGATAAATGTCGCCGGCAGGACTCGAACCCGCACCCTTCTAATGTCCGGTTAGATGCTCTACCGTTGAGCTACGTCGGCTTATCGCAAACCCGCCAAGTTAATCAATATATACTAGTGTTCCATTTAATAATTACTGTTTTTTTTAATTATATTTTCACCTGTAAATTATTATTATTAATTTAACTTTTTTTTTGTTTTGTTAATCCTCTTGTAATACTGTTTTTTTCTAATTTTAGTAACTGTATAATGTTGATTTATTTCCTTTTTTTTTGCGTACTAAAAATAAAATAATACGTTAACAAGATGCAAAATTCATTAATAATCCTGTCTCATAACTGTCCAAATAAAACGTGATGATTCCAATACAGAATGATTTATAGCCGTCCAAAACACCGTAAATCACAAATATTCATTCCTTTGAAAGATTCCGAATCGAAGATTAGGTATTGGGATCGAGCTTAGAGCTTCGAACCGTTATACCAGTTTTACCCTTTGCTGCACAAAGCTCTGGCTGGGTTCGGGATCATTACCAATTTGTTCTGAAGGTCAGAAGCTTGAATCAGGCGATCGAGGCTAAGGGAACAATACGGGAACTCTGTGAAAAGGCGATTCGGGACTCAATTTATGCGCATGGCTTCGTGGCTTAACTTAGAGGGGCTTAGAAATATACGGGCTGCAGACAGAAAATCTATAAATATTATCATAGTCTCATCCCCAAAGCGGAGAATTTGTTTCCCAAAGCGGTGAAAATACTTAAAAGGTGAGCTCTCGCATCTTGAAATTTGTTTCTAATTATTATTTTAAACACCCGTCCAAATTAGAATCGAGTGGGAGTAAATAAAATCATATAAATAAGTCGTCGCAATGTGGATTAAACGCAGTTGAGTTAAAATGGCCTTAAACGCCGAAACAACTGTCACAATAATAAAAATTAAAAATACTTGCAGAACTTTATAACAACATTATTAAATTTGATTTATATTGATTATGAAAAAAAAAGTTTATCGTTATTATTTATTAAAATGAAACATTAAGTTAATGGTTATTATATATTAAAATGATATATTAAGTTAATGGTTGTTATATATTAAAATGATATATTATGTTAATGGTTGTTATATATTAAAATGATATTTTAAGTTAATGGCTATTATATATTAAAATGATATATAAAGTTAATGGTTATTATATATTAAAATGATATATTAAGTTAACGGTTATTATATATTAAAATGATATATTAAGTTAATGGTTATTATATATTAAAATGATATATTAAGTTAATATTTTTCAGACGATGCACAGTTTCAATAGGTAAACCGGGGCCATCCCGTTAATTGATTTAAATACCAACTGGATTCTTTCAGTACATTTGAGCCAGTAAAGGTTTTTGAGATATTCTGAAATATGGGAGTATTTAGATACGCCGGTAATTCTTGTCCGTCTTGCCGCAGCGTTGAAAACGGATTTTAATTTATTAATTTGATAGTTCCCCAAGCTAAAACTTTATAATATAGCTAGTTAATCTGGAGTGACCTGCCAGGTGCAGGTAAGTATGTTTCTGTATCTGTTTGTACATAATAAGATAAACCCAGCAATTAATATTTGTACAGCGCCCTCGAGGTAATTTTTAAGAAAAACGGAACTATACAAATCGTCCAATTATTATTATTATTAGGTATTATTAAATTAATTGATGTCTATTCAAGTTTAGAGGTATTGCGTTGACAATAATATTACAATTCATGTGATTCACGAGTAGCATATAAAAATAAGCTTTTAAGTGTTCATCGAATAAATTTGAACTTCCCTGCAACAAGGAACCGCCGTTACGTCGCGTTTTGTTCCGAAACTGATTTTTTTCATCTTCGTTTTCACTTCTTCACTTTCCATCCATTGTCACAAGGCGGGTCTTTCAATAGGAAGATTCCGTGGGAAAGGTCGGGTCCCTTAGAGCCATCACTACAAAGGCGGCTCCGGGGCAATTTACTAAAGTAAATAAATAATGTGTCGACGTTCCTCGCGCAATAATAACGATCTGATCTTTATTTTTCAAATATCATATTCCGTATTCTAAATTTGAAATATAGAAATTTCATGTGAAGTGGTTGAAAGACCGTTTAAAAATATCACGTGACAAAGAAACACAATGAATGCTTCTGAAATCAAGTTTATGGGAATGATTTGCTATAATTGATTCGCTTGTCCGAAAAAATGTTGTAACCAAGAAAAAATCAATCCCTACATTTTTCATATATTATATACAGAATTTATAAATCGGTATGTACCTAGGCATTGTCCTGGATCAGGAATACATTTTAATAATTTGGTGAGTTTTTAAGGGGGAGGGGGAAGTCAGACAGGTATTATTTATTAATTTTAAATAATGATAGTATTATTAAGCAATACGATAAACACAATGTTTTTAAAGAGAAAAATGTTTATCATAAATACATTTTTGAAATTTACATATTGATCATTTATCAAATTCAAATCAGAAATGTGACTTTTTCTGACCGTCCTACGCATGTTTTACAAAGTATTCAAAATATGTATATAATTAAAAAAAAAAGTGGAAAAAAAAATAATTACAACCCCCGATACATAATGAAGTTTTTTAATCTGCATATAAAAATAAAATAAAAAAAAACATTAAAGTTAGAGTTTATGAAAAAATGAAATTAAACCCTATTTTATTTTATTTTATTTATTTTTAATTTATTCTTGGCGTATTTAAGGGAAAACTTCTAAGTATTTTTTGAGGATATTCCATATTTTAAAATATTTTATGTAATGTACGTAGGACGATCAGAAAAAGGTCATGTTTCTGATTTGATTTTGATAGATTCTAAGCTTATGTAAATTAAAAATAAACATAAAAAAATTCTCATTTATACATTATATTCATTGCGTGATAATATTATGTAATTATTTCGGAAGCGACATACTGGAAATAATATGTTTATTGAAATGACTTAATAAAATAAAACTTACACTATATACTCGTATACCTGCATCATTTTTGTTGATATGTTTTTTTGCGTCAGACAGAATCCAAAATTTTATAAAAAATCTTTACATATGGAGACAGTTGGATTACGAAGACTTCATCCCTTAATTTCTGACATCCGTTCCATCAAAGTCGATATGTTGCAACACCCCCGGGAAGGACAGAAGATTTACAAAGGACACTCACAAATCCTGAAGGATTAATTCTGCCAGTGACTAAAGATACGCTAAAGTGAGTGAGTCTTCGGATTTAAATTCGTCAGACTTGGGTGGTCTAATATAGAGAGAAACTACTTTTTTTTTTAATGTATAAACATAGTGAGGAAATGGTCAGAGATCTTCCGGTCCAAATGATGTGAGCTCTATTACAAATGTAAGTCTAGAAAAAATCGTAGAATTCGCAACATTGCGTAGAATTGTTTTTTGTCTGCCCAGTAATTTTATTTAAAGCTGACTGAGGTAGGTCCAGCTTTGCAGCCTTAATAGGCTGCACGTCACTACCGATTGGTATGGTCTCGCGGGCTATGAATAGTGGTAGGTACTGTTGGGTAGAATTTACATTGAAAAAAGTCATGTTGAAAAAATGGTAAAATGTCACACATCGACCCATTGCGATAAAGAAACAATTACCTTTCAAAAGAATTTAACACAACCGAAAACCTACTATTTATGGAACCATTTATCGTTACAAACATTAAAAAATTCGCACTAAATATAAATAATTAATTAATTAATCAAAACATTTTAGATTCGGGTTGGAAGATCTCCCGAAAATATCTATTAACTAATTGCAGATACACATTGTTTTGGAACTAAAAAATATCATTACTATGGGAACATCAAGCTACTTACTTTCGCTTTTGAAATGTGTTGTCTCACATTGGCGTTTGACAGTTCGTTTTAAAGAAACCTAAAATATCAAATTTCAATTTTACACGTTTTTAAAAATGAATTAATTTGTTCTGTGAATCTGATTTTGTATCTAACAACTAATACATGGTTATGTCGATACATAAAATTTCATGAATATAAAAAAAATCGGATTTCTACGTATTTATCTTCCTTCCAACGTCTTAAATAATAAAAAAGTTTAAACATAAAATAAATTATCAAAGAATTATTTCCTTTCGGTAAGTACTATTAATTTCTCACCACCGTTTGGTTAAAGTAAAACATAAGCACTTTGAACATTGTGTTTTTTAAGACTTACTTTGATTGTGCTATGAGCCATTTAAATTCTTTTAAATGATATCAGCGACCTCAATTTTTGCCTTCTTTTAAATATCAGACTGCAAATAATTAAATAATTTTCGTGCTTTAGACCTTACCGCCGCACCGGGGCAATGTATCAGAAATTAATAATAAAATTTAAAAAAAATTAACTACTAGAAATTTTGAAACGATTATGAATGAACACTTGGTATCTAATCTTCTCCATTGATCATGCTTACTCATGCATTCTAAAATTTAAATTCTCAATTCACCACGAAATCTAAAGCTCATGCAGTATAAAAATATCTACGTTAATAATACTCCGTTTGTTCATACAATTTACATACCTGCTGCGCGCCGTTCACCATCATCTTACTAGCATGTAATTAAAACCAGGAGTAAATATCGTGTTACTGATATGTGCTCCTGGTGGCTGGTGCTCGCGGATCAAAACAGACAGACAGGTAATGTGATACCCGTTACACTGATACGGCGACTTCTGTATTGTCAGAAGCTCATTGAGGTTATGTATTGATGTATGCGTGCAGAGAGCTTTTCGTTTGATCTTGAGATAGATAAAAAAAGCTTTTTGATCTTAAGTCGTTCAGTCAGTCGTGATTACATTTGCTCATTGTTGGTATTAAAGCAAATACGCTTAAAGATTTTTTCTCGTTTAGGGATGGCGTTTTTGATTCAAACTTACCTATGACTTGGGCCAAGAGTTTAAAGCCGCTGATTTTAAAATCAAAATTATACAAGAGAAATCTGTCTTACATTTTGAAAATTTAGGAATAGAAATGATATTTTTACGGTTGCTATTTTATCCTCCTTTTATATTAACGTTACATTTATAAGAAGATTAGTGGCACAAGAAAAGTTGGTATTTATTTGAAATATTTAAATTTTTTAGGACTGGAGAATATTTATAAAATTAAGTAAATTTAATTATAAAAATTTACAAAATTTTATACAGCATATACAAACCTATATATTTTTTTACTGCCCACAGATAGTTTCTGGTACCTACTTGCTGACACCAAATACCTAGACTTGTAAAGTGGATCAAGTAATCGTACTACAAAGTCTTTTCAGCCTTTTCCAAAAGCTAGTAAGTTGAGAGTTGATGAGATTTTGATGAAATTTTAAAGAATTTGAGAAATATTGTGAAATAAGATCGATTGTATTGTTAAGTAGGCACGCATCTTAAAAATATGACAAAGAGATTTAGTATGGATTATTATATCTGGTAAAAAACCTATTCTGAATTAAGTGCGTAAAGAACGACGCTTGTTCAGCGATAGGGCCCAAATTGGATGCAAAGCGCCCAAGGATTCCAATCAAGGTCTTTGTAAATCCCTTTTCAATCCACCGTCATACGAAGGGCACGGATATTCGATATTGCCTATTATATTATATCAGACCCTAACGGTAGCCAGACAATGATGTTAAGTACACGAGTTGGAAACCAGTGGCATTCGAACCAAATCATAAAAATGAAGCATAATATTATTTTTGAAACAACAGAAATTCTGATACCTGAAACTTTTACGTGAATTTGCTTTTGTTGCTTGGAATTTTTCGGTTTACGTTACTGTTTTATATACAAACTAGCTGATATATACCCGACCTTGCTGGGGATTTTTTGTTTTTTTTTTGGAATCAAGTTATGACGTTGTGAATTCTTGCTTGTCGTTTGTGTACCATAATTGATTTAAAAGCGAAAGTAATGACTTGTGACGATTATTACCATCAATAAACAAAGAAATAAGGAAACATTAATTTGAAAATTTTATTTCATTACAAACATTTATTTTTTCAAAATTTATCTAAATAATTAAGTTTTTAAGTAGGGACCTACTTGTGTTTTCCATTTACAAAATATTTTACCTAAACACACCTTTTTCTTTTGAATATGTAATCTATAGCTAACCAGAGTGGTACATCTATGGGCTAACCTCTATAAAACATGGCGGGTTCAATGTTTTTCATACGAATTTTAAAATGTTATGTTATAACTCACCTCCAGCGCATCTTCACCGAATTGCCAATACCTATACAGAACTTTACGACATATTTCAAACCTCTCCATCCTGCATCAAAGCAAAAATTATTAGTTCCGTATGTATCTGTCATTAAAATTAATCGATTACTGTTATTTTTGTAATGTTTACGTAACTATTGTAAAAACTCCTGTTCTACCCTATTTTTGTAAGTCGCGTATTATGTTTGTAAAATACCTTCATCCGGGCATTCATTAAATTAATGCCTACCCCGCAGAAAAATTACATGTATTTGGAATAAATACGTAAATATTATTAGTAAAATTGAGAAAGATTGCATAGCCTTGTTTCCTTCAATGAGAGAAAGTTAGGTAGAAGTTTTTTCTTTTCGAATAGCTCAAAATCTCACCAGCTCTCACTAATGGAGAAAAAATATTATTAATAACCAGTCAGTGGCTGAGTTGGCATCGCGTCTGGGTCTCATTCAGGCGTCGTGAGTTCAATTTCTCGGCTGGCTAAGTCCTCCATCACGACACAAGCAACATCTTCTGCTTACTGTGATGGTAGTAGGAGATTTTAAAATATTGTCGGGTTATTCGTAACAATGGAATATTTGTATATCTTTAAAAAAAAACTAAATAAATGCTTTTTTTTAATGGTTCGGCACCCTGCATCTATGTTACACGACACACTACGAAGTATGTTACAAGGAGACAATGTGCCATCCTCGTTAGATCTTTTCCGCATGATTCGTTAGGGAGATCCCCTTTATCCCAGCCCTCAAATAGTTTCTACAAAGCGATGCTAAAAGCATCCACCGCGTAAAAAATTCAAACATTTTCAAAGGGTGAATAAGGAATTGCTACCATCTGAAAGGACGTTTTTTAAGAAGTGCCCGGTTAAGTAAATCTTAAGGATTGCTTAAGTTTGGCAGATCGATTAATTGAATTAAATTGAGGTGGAAGGATGTGAAAGAGTTGAGAAGAAAGACTTGATGGGCTGTCAGGATAATTTCCGATGAAAATGTTAAGAATTCTAATCTGCGGTTGCCAGTGTAAAGTATCATGAAAAACTGATCTTTTTACGTCAGATTTTTTTTAACCATAAATGCATTAGAAGGCTTACGGTTAAGTGGGTTGGGCAAGGTTTACTTAAACGTCAGAAAAACCTCAAGTCACCCGAATCATAAAAGAGAACTAATTTGATATTTGAACACTACAATACAATGCAAGTTGACAATAAGCTAGTAAAAATAACTAAAATCTATGCTCTACGAATAGACAATTAAAAATCAATTGATTGAATTAACAAAACATAAAAATATTAAATTATTGAAGCTAATAAACCTGGTTGTTATATTTAATTATTGAATAATAAAACAATATCGCGACTCGACTCCACGCAGTCAAGGAAATTTGGGACTTAATTGAGGATAATATACAAAAAAAACTGTCAATTAGACCTGAACAAGTAATCCTCGAAAGTGTGATCTATACCAGTTTGAAAGAAAACTGATAATAGTAATAATAATACTTTGATGACTTGAAATCACCTCAAGGGCGCTGTACAAATTTTACTTGCTAGGGTTTATCTTATTATGTACTAACAGAAACATACTTACCTGGTAGGTCACTCCAGATTAAAATGTTAAATTACAACGTTTTCGACTGAGAAGATATGATTTTGCACGCACAGGATACAACATTAGAAAACACTGCGCATTGCATGATATTGCAGTTACTGTTTAAAGCCGATTTGTCATTGATATTTACCAGAAGGGTATTGGCAAAAGAAGAGTCGGTATTTATTTGAAACATTATTTTATTTGAGATTTTCGATAATACTTATTTACAGATTCAAATATTTATAGTCATTGATGTCGCCAATTTACAAGTTTTCCGATATGAAACAGGTAATATAACTAGAAATAATGGAAATTTGACATTATTTCTATCACATAAGACACGCCTACAACACCATAAGAGATTATTTCTTCAATAAAAGTAAATTTCCTATGTGGTATCATTATTATTATAATATGATGATTCGCTTCCGAAACATGTTGATATTTACATATTACCCATAACTATAGGTTTATCTCCTCAAGGTATTCTATCAACCTGTCATGAATACGCGATACATTTAAAAAATCTATTAATAAATTTAATGTTGTTTAATATGTCAATTATTACTTCACACATATTAAAATCATGTACGATGAACGTTTTGCAGATAAAGAAAATCAAATTATCATTTTTTTTCTTTATCACAGGGTTATGCAGTACATATTTAACATAGACATAATTATCAAAAATTCATTGAATCGCATAAAAAAAGCTTTCAAGCATGGTCGAAAATTAAACAATAAAATAATTTCTTCAAAAGACTTATTCACCACCTTATTTTTTAATAAATTAAAAAAAAATCATTTTATATAACAATGACAAAGATAATATTTTAAATAAATCGTGGGTATATAAATTAATTTGTAATAATTACAACTATTTTTAAATATCAAAGATCACAAGAAATTTTAATATTAGAGTAAAGCAATAACTAAGGTGTTTAAATAATAACAATTATTTTGAATTTGCCAATCATATTTTAGAAACCAATCATTCTTTTGATATAAATAAAGGTTTAAAAATTTTACACTCAAATACAACCGGTTTACAATTAGACAAATTTGAAATTTTAGAAATCAAAAAAGCACAAGCAACAAATAGACTGAAGAAATAGATCCACTGAAAGCTAGGGTACAAATAAACTGTCAGTTTAATTTAACCCTGAAGATGCTTATGTTAAGCGAAACCGGTCGGTCGTAATAAAATTAAATAAAATTCTCGTGGTTATAAACAAAGTTATTGTTTTATTTTCATTAAATATGTCTAACCACAAAGTGACTGCTTTCTATCAAAATATAAATATAATCAGTAAACAATATTAAAAAAACTCTTGAATTTATTTTCATATTAACATTAATGATAAAAACAATTTCTCTTTTCATTACTAATATAAATTTGTTATTCAATGTTTCATAATACATTTTTATTAATTACTTACCTACTTTAATAAAATTTTGTTTATGTTTATAATTTGTCTATTTTTACATTATTGTGTTCTATGTTTGTCATTTGTCTATACTTGACATTATTATTTTTTAGTATTCTATATATTCCTGATGAGGAAAGCATCCCTTTAGAAACATGTTGATATGTATATGTTAATAAAGTTGTGATTACGAAGTAATTTTTCATTTATTTAACAAAAAAATTATTAAAACCGTAGAATAACTTGATCCAGCTGATTTTGCAGAGCGTTCTAAAAAATCATTCACGTTCTTAAATCAACTTGACATTTCAGTTCAAAGGTTCTGATGGTACAGACCCTTTGAAATGAAGCCTGGGCCCTGGGGTCTCACAGATGTGGCATTATTCTTCTTAAATTTGAATAGAAATTGCAATAAAAACCCGTTTCGATTTTACCTTTTGATTCCTTCCGGCTATGTAAGATGGCGAAAGGTAGATGGGGATAAATAAGTTGAATCTGAACCCTCGGGGGAGAGTGAAGCAGGTATAGAGAATAATGTCGCTAAAGTCGAAGAGGGGAAATATTTAAGAAATACATCGTTTATATTTTCTCCGATCCGCGAAATAAATAGGGTCGGTTTTTTAAGCGTATTTTTTAAAGTATTAACGCGAACGTTTAAGCTTTAACTGACATACCTATATTAGATAATTTTCATTAAATACCCACTCTTTTCGGAAGTTAATTGATATTTTTTTACCCGTTAAGATGTTTTTAAATCTTTTTAATGAAATATGGAAAAAAGCTAATATATTTATCTCGCTTTCTAAAAAAACTGCTAGTCATGAAAATAGTCAGGATGGAAATGAACGTAGGAAGACATCTAAGTACCTGGGTGAATAAATTTACAATTTCTGATAATAAAACAACAATTAAACTACACCTTTCTGTTACAATTGATGAACTTGTTAAATTTGAGTGATTATTTATTTTTGGTAATTTAAATATTTTTTTCAGCTTAAAAATATTCATGTTCCGGCCAGAAATACAAGATAATCATTACCATTCTAGTGCAACAATACTGCAACGGCCGCACATTTTAACACTCTGTTACACATAACTCAAAACTTTGGTAATATATATGCGAATATCACAGATATATGAGAATGCATCGCTGTTACAATACAAAATTTACTCACAAACTCATTGATATACCCACCCTGGATGTTATTCTGTAAATTTATTACTTACTATGAAATATTAAACACATCTACATATTGTAATCATGTATTTAGAAATGAAATATATTTATGATGAAATATTATTAACTTCATGTTATTTTAATAACAATTTTTCTTTTGTTTTTCTTTGATCAGTCCTAATTTTTATATACCTTCAATAGACGCTTATATTTGCTTTGTTATTTCAATATATTCTTGAAATTTTTGTGAAGCTGTGTTATTATACATGCTCATAATGACTCTTTATTTCTTACACATTTTTGAGATTATAGTCTATGTCTTATACTTTATAAAGTACGTAAAAGCCGAAAAGTGTTAATGATACAAAAATAAATTAAACTAAAATAACGAAATATTTAAATTCTTCATTACAGTAAAATTTTATTTTATCATTTGGTTTAAAAAGGTAACTACTCTGTGTTTTTCAGACGAAAATGATACACACAGATGTCATAGAAATCACATATTGCTATTTGATGTACCAACCTTTAAGTAGATATGAAAAATTCTTTAACAGTAAAAAAAAAGTTATTTAACAACACCTATTGAAAAACGTGTCCATTAAATCGGTAAGAAAATAATTTTGGCACGGAACATGACCATGAAGAGAAAACCGTTAGGCGAGCTTTTTGTTGAATTTAGGCTCAAAGCAAAGGTAAAGCTCACACCGTGGGTAGCTCACAGCTTTAAGGTCTGTGACGTCATGCGCGGCAACCGGCAACCACTGGGTGCATTATGTGAGCTTTGACTCGAGCTTTCAAAGGAGCGTTTTCGTGCTTCATTCATCTGCAATTAATTCACTTAGGACGGGTATACTTTCAGGTACCTACCTTAAGATTAAAATAAATAAATTATATCATGTGGTAAGTAGGTACCTAACGATCTTATATGTAGTTTTAATGGTACGGGTATTATTATTTTAGGATTGATTTCAACGTCGAGAACAAAACGAAATAGAAACATTTTAAAGAGATTCTTGGTTGTGCATTGGTGTACTGTATCGCAGGACTTTTATGGGGTAAGGGGGGACTGCGGGCGGCTGTTTAGATGGCAGGTGTGTAAAAATACATTAAAAACCGGGTTTTTTAAATGATTTGCCTATACCCTAGAAAGAAAAAAAAATTAGAAAACGTTTTTTAAATATTTCTCGATATTGAAAATACGGTTTTCTCATCAAATATAATAGAAGTCAGTAAGACCAAAAATTGCATTTTATTTAAGAGTAGGTACCTAATTTATATGTTCAGTAATTATAATTATGGTTAGTCGTCATCAATCAGAATAAGAACGTTGCGTCAGGTTGCTTTTCTATTATTAAGCATTGCACAAGAGTACCAACTGACCGAACTAGAGAGACTGTGGGCATAGGCATCTTTGAAGTGATTTTTCATGAAAACTGCGCTATACAACGCGTCTAAATATTATTATTATTATTATAATTAAATTTATTATTATATGATACTAGCTGAAGTAACCGGCGTTGCACGGGGTTATAGATGGTTTGAAGGAAAGTTTTTAGCTTGTGATATGTAAGATAAGTGTTACCCCTACCCGTTACTTACCCCCACCCACAACGCAAACAACTCCTACCCCTACCACTTTCCAGTAGTTTTCCTCATATTTAAAAAAAAAATTCTAGTAAGTCAGAGGTCCTGGGTTCGATTCTCAGTTGCGAACAAATTACTAATACATACAAAAAAAATATTTTCTCCGGTTCTTCGATCTGTAATGCTGAGCTATTCATCGCAGAAAAGCAATATTGCTGTAACTGCCAAGATCATGTTAAAAAATCCGAATTTTGAGGCTTATGTATCAATTAAAAAACGTAATATTGACGAAACGAAGAGTTTTTCCGACGTCATACAGGTCTTATTTTTCATTGTAGAGTCACGGGATCCAGGTGGATATATGCAGGAAAAAAAACATTTGAATGGTGTATACAAAGCATTTTCGTGGGTGGTGGTGGTTACATCAGTATTGCTTTCCTGCGACGATACGTATAATGCATTTGACACATGAACTGTATTATGTATCTAGATCCGAGTAGCGTGGCGTTTTCTAGTATTTTCTTTCCCCGTCCCTCCTTTATCCTTATTTGGACTTGTCACAAAAAAGTATCATTCTTAACACTTTAATATACATATATGGATATTAAAAAAAAAGACAGATATTCCCTGGATACGAATAACCTGATAATATTTGAAAATCTCCTACTACCATCACAGTAAGCGGAAGACGTTGCATGTGTCGTAAATGGAGGACTTAGCCAGCCGAGGAATTGAACTCACGTCGCTTAGGTGAGACCCAAACGCAATGCCAACTCAGCCACTGACCGGTCATGAAAATGTTGAGATTCGTAAATAATGCGAGGCTGATGTAATCGTAATGAGTAAGATTAAGAAAGGGACGGTTAGATGGTTTGGGCATGCAAAGTGAATGAACGAAGAAAGGAGTGTAAGGAGAATATATGACGCTAATGTGAATGGAAGAAGACTGGGACGAAGCAGACATGACACGATCAAGTGAATCAAATACTTGAGTCGGCCCATGTCAGAAATCGTAATAACCGAATAGAATGCATGAATGTGAATGACGCAAGAAGTGTAATTTTAGTGCGAGGAATTATTTCAGTATCGCCACTGTGAAAAACGATTTTCAGAATCGAATTGCGACATGGAAGCTTGGTCTACTTTCATAACTTATCTTTGTACTTGCCCCTACGAGTTTCCGTTCGCCTCGAGATATTTAATACTATTGTGTTACGTAGACTTACTGGCACTGCACAGAGGGACTTCTGCCTCTCATTAAAATAAAATTAAATAATTGCGAAATTGCTTTTTACATAAAATATTTTGAATTTAATATTAAAATATCCGGCGCATAAAATGCTCGTGAATTTTATCATTATTGGTTATCTCCAGAGAACAGTTCCGAGTGGAGAATATTCGCATATTTTTCAGAAATGCTTCGTGTTTATATATTTTTAAACACTTTATAAATATCTGCGTTGATTACGCAACATTACAGCGTTATTTGTAATTTACCGATGGAACGTGTCGCCGAGCCGCCATTCCTTCTTTATCGCACCGCGAGCCACTGAATTGCAGAATGCGAATACCAGAAATCTTCTCACAGGGAAGCAAGTTACGAAAAGCGCCGTCGGATTTGAACTTACATACTGGGCGTATCAGAACGTACCCGACAGACTTTATCCGGCGATTCCTGAGATTATTTGAAATAAAATATTCACTTAAAAACATAATCAGTTGGAATTAAACAGTTAGGATCGAGTGCTTACTTGGCTGAGTGACCAGTGACGATATGTGAAATCTAAATATACGAGTATAAAGAAGAGTGTTTGTGGGTGTATTTATTTTTTATACAAATCTACACTTTTATTTTGAGCTTTACGAAATTTTACACACTTGACTTTCGACACAAAAGGAAGGCCACTGTCTAGACGAGATGTTGAAAAACCGTCCCATACCCTTTTCTCACCCCGTAATGCAGAGTTTTGGTACTCTTTGATACAATTTTGAACACTTGATCAAAATAAGAGGAAAACCACTGGGTAGTGGTGGGAGTAATGGTAGGATTAGGGGTAGAGGTAGGGTAGAGGTGGGTTAGGGTTAAAGGTAGGGGTAGGGGGTAGGGGTAGGGGTAGGGGTAGGTGTAGGGTTAGGGGGTGGTGGTAGGGGTAGGGGTAGGTGTAGGGGTAGGTGTAGGGGCAAGGGTAGGGGTAATACAGCATAACCTAAAAACTTTACTCCAAACCATTGATGACCCTGGTGAACGTCGGTTACTTCAGGTAGAATTTTTTTAAAATTGACAATTAGGTCAATTCGATAGGTAACCTAATAAAAAAATTGGGGAAACGGTTTGTTCAACATAAAAAATATTATGAAAGTGATCAAAGATATAATCTGTGATCTTAAATTAAAATCTATATCTTTCAAATATACCATAGTAATTTACCGTCTTGTAGTTGTCGCCGAAATGTCACTTAGTCCGTCTGATAAACATGTAAATGTCCCCGGCGCAGTTTGAAAATGAACTTAAACGCAGGATAATTCCCGCTCGCAGTCGTAATTCAGAGTACCCACTGCTAACTGCAGGTTAACGCTCAGTACTCACACACCGGCAGCCGACCACTGTCTACTGTGAGTAGAGCCTGTACACTATACACTCTATACAGTATACAGCCTGAAAATTATCCGCGAATTAACGGCACGTTTAAAGAATTACCGCACAACCCTCACGCATTAAATCTTAAACTCCCGCTTGTGAGGCCCGAGTTCGAAATATTTTAACGAATGATCAAGGAAACAAGAATTTTCACATATTAGAATATTGAAGGTTGGTCAGTAATGACGATGAGTGTTTTATGAATAATTGCATGATTTGACTATTGATGACGTCTTCTTTTTTTTTCGGTATTTTGATGAAAGCGTATTAAATATTTAACTAGGCGGATCTGACGTCACATGAATTAAACTTTAAGTAACGTATTTAAAAAATGAACAAAGACGGTCTAAAAATTCTTAAAAATAATTTTTCAGAAAAGCAAAAAAATCTGGAGTTTTTCCTTTTTCTGGAGAAACTTTGTAATTATGAGACATTTTCAATAAAATAACATTATGTATTAACAAATAATAATATTTAAGATACACATTAATATCTAATATTAAAAATTGTTCACAGTTCTCATCAACTAATACCAGAACGTTCTATCAACATGGCGCTTTCGATGTTTTTCATAGTAATTTTAAAACGTTATAGAAACAGATTTGAATATTGGATTTCAATCAAACTACTCTTTAAATCATTTCTGCACTAATAAGAACAAATTATGCTATTTTCAGCGAAATCGGTTAAGTAATTTTCGAGAAAATCGAGGACGGACAGACAGATAAACATTCATTTATATATATATATATAGATGGATTTATGTAAAAATACAAATTATTACGATTCAAATATTGAATTAAGTGAACCTTACCTGTCGCGTATACATGAGCTATCTACAAAGGATATTGACAGAAAGATGGTAGCCTAAGTAATCGCGCAGTTCGTATGGAAAAGCTGGTTTCGTTTATCTGTTAAAGTGGTTGTTTTTGTAACAATTGAGTGAAATGTCGAGTAAGCGGAAGCCATAATGTCGCGAGAGATATATTTTAATCTGAGTGCGATTAAAACTAGTTTTTCCAAAGAAGTTGTTCGCGAGAAGCGTTTTTTTTATAAAGCGAGTATTCAAAATCACACCTTTGAACATGGAATATTTTAAAATATTCATCGAATTTTAATAGAAAAGAATTAATAATTGAAGAACGAATGTTCAGAAATGTCAGGATGGGGAACAGCTTTAAAAATGAGAAAAGGTGTAGCCATTCAGTAATACGTGAATATACTAATTCGCAGCATTTTTCCCCATTTAAAAAACTTTCCCAAATAGTGTTGTCTTAGAAAGTTTTTTATTTATTTATTTTTATATTAACGGACCATTTTACGATTTCACAAAATACACAACACGACGTAAGAAAAACAACAGCATGAACATAATGTATGAATGAAGCAATGACAAAGATAGGACAAAAATATACATTTGACAGTCAAAGCCCAAACAAGGTTTTTGTGGAGTCCATGTTGTTTGGTATATTAAATGATATTTTTCAAAGATTATGTTCGTAAAGGCTGACAAAAATCATTTAGACTGATAAATTTCAAGACCTGGCTTGAATTAACAAGTCTCGAAATTCTGGACAGTAGAGAATGGCACCCATACTACCCATATTTTTTGACGACGTAGAATTGTTTTTTATTGAAAACGACTTGCATTTTTCAATTTAATTACTTGTTGGCGATAGAAGATGGAATGTCAAGCAGTGTTTTACTTGATACCCCATACTGACTAATCTTTTATGGTTTTACTAAAGCGCTACGAACCGTTTTTTATCATTTACAGTTTACAGCTTCTATTGGAATGCCGCTAAAATAGCTCGATTGGGGGTTGTAAGTTTTACCACATCTTTTCTGCAAACTCTCACTATAAAAATCTCCAAGAAATCTCCCTTTAATAACGAGGATGCTATTTCATTATCAAGCCACCGGATTTCTTCAAACAGCACATTTTGAAAAGACAAAGTATTAGATATTCATGAATTGATTGCTATCCATGCAAATATTGATTCCATTCCCCGATAGAAATCACAATCTCGCGTAGATTTATTCAAGAAAACTCTCCGATTCGATGCAGCAGCCATCTCCCGATCAACGCGAGAATCTCGCAGTTTCCCGAGTCGATCATTTCACACGGCGGAGAAAGCATCAAGAATCTGACAGTCTTCAGCGAGGAAGGCCCAAATTGTGGTGACTCTTGCTCGTAATTGAGGAGAAATGCACAAAGTTGTCACCAGTTGTCATCCATTTATCTCCACGACCATCGACGAGCCCTTACTACGGATCCGACTCCAGATATCTCATAACCAGTCTGTAGTTGGATGCTGATCGCTGGACCGCTCAAAGGAAATGCACGCTACCGATGCAAGGCAGAATACAAAGTTTCATAATACATTTTAATTCACAAAAATCTCACATTTAAACCATCTATGGCAACCGGCGTCGTTTTAAAACATCTTCATTTTCGAGAATTTATTCCACGGCAATAATTTGATAATAAAACTCGAAATATGTAACACTTGATAGCAGTAAGCATGGTGCATATTATTATGAACAGTTACTGTTATTTATTGTGTTGGCACCCTATGACGTCTTTCTATAACAAAACACCAGGACGAGAGATTTTCGTTGTGGCGAGTCGATTTTGTATCATTTTGAAAATCAAAAGTTGTAAATAATCATGTTATGGTGTTGTAGTTATTTTCACACAAATATAAAATTATTTACTGCGTCAAAACCCAATACACATGTTTCAAATTTATTGATTTCGTCTCAATTTTGGCTACAAAGTAATATATCGCATTCGCTTTTGCAAATGGCTGGCTTTTACTAACTTGTATGGATTTTTCGCACGTTGTTTACACCATAATGCGACAATATAAGTGTTTCAAGGTTTTTGACAATGTGTAATACAGTTACTAAAAAAATCGATTGTCGAATATTTCAAAAGATGAAAAGCGGAACTACTTGGTTAAGGGAGTGAATTGTTTTCGTAATATTGACGAATAGTTAAGTGCAAAACCTCTCATACGACTCATCATTATAAAGAAAGGGTTATTTTTGTGTTTAAGTATAGTTCCAAAGTGGTAGATACTTTAAGTATCGCCCTGGTGAAAGTCCGATATTCACAATAAAAAATGTTGTTGCAAATGGTTTTAACCGTGTTGAGTGATCAGATCTGAATAGCCAACTACTTCCCCACCTTTCTCTTCCCTATCTCCCTCCCCTCCCAGCTACCTCCAGCCTCGCAATATACCCCAATTTGGGATATCATAGATACATAGAAATCAATTGTTTTGATTTTGCCCAAGTTAACACAGTTGATTGTCTGGAATTTTACAGTGATAACCGATACCTACATTAAATTATCAACTACACATTTTTATTTAGACTAGGCTCATGCCCGTGTTTTGGTGATCAGGGACCATTAATTTGCATATGTTTTTTTTAATGGTGAACGCGTAAAATATTCAAAAATATAACTTTGTTATTTATAATAAAATGTTACCTTCGCGATATTATTGTAGTAAATTATGTGTTTATTCCACCTTCAACGAGGCCCTCCCGTATAATATCCATGTTTTTCCTGCCCATTGAATTTGCATTGAGTCAAAACCAAACGGTATCACTGAGAATGCCCGAATATTAATTGAATGATTAACATTGAAATTCTGACGCTGGCTTCGATTTAAATATGTTTTTTATATCACACACGATGCCTAACTGTTGCTACAAAAAGATCTATCGAATGAAGAAAGATCAAAATTTAATAAAAGCTATACATACCGTTTGAAACTGTTTTGCTATGACTGTTGTCCCTTCTCCGCTTGCCACCAGCTGATGACGTCATCCATATTTTCATTTCCACTTATATTGTTTTGATAATTGCGAGAAATTTCCTCTGGTTCTTGTTTTAGATCCATTTCATTTGTGTACACTATTTTTTCTCGCAGAATACTTTGAGACGTTATTAAAAGTCCATCTTTGGTCATAATCCTCGGAAGGCGGTTGGATTCCGATAAAATTAATGGAACTGGAGGAGAATTTGGAAGAATTAATGAATTGGGATATAAAACTTGTTGGCCACTGACACCAATGATTGGGTCGTATTTGACATCCATGTAATCTGAATCTTGATGTGGAGATAAAGAGCTTTCACTGTAGAAGTCAGATGAAATCATGTCTGGATGTATGACGGTAAATTCTTGGGCTGATGTCTGAATGAAGTCCATGTTCGGGTCTATCAGATTCTGATGTATCAGCATGTCTTCGTGAGATATCAAGTCAGAGTTGGGAGTCAGGGGGTGAATGTTTTCTTCATCTTCATAGTGATGGAGAGGTGCTGGACCAGGTATCAGTTGGAAGGTGTTTGTTCCTGGGATTCTGGAGTAATGATGATTACCAACAGGAGGTAAAGGAGTTGGAGGATTTGAATCTTCATCTTCTTCAAGCATCGGCGACTGCATAGAATAATAACTCTGATCAAATGATGAACTATTTGGAAGTGATTCTGAAGATGCGGGAGATGGAAACGATGCCATTGAGAGATTCGCGTTATTCTCTTTTGAATCTCCGTCAATTGAAAGCAAACATTCTAGACTTCTTATGTATTCAACCGCCATTCTCAATGTTTCAACTTTGCTCAGTTTTTTATTAGCGGATCTGTTGTTATTTGCGTTTTCGTATATTTCAGCGATTTCATTTGGAATATGTTGCCTCAATGTGGCGAAACCGTTATTAACTTGTTTCACCCTGTTTCTTTCCCGCGCGTTTCTCCTTGCCACTGCGATTGGAGGAGGATTGTGAACTCTTCCCGCATTTTCCTTTGCTTTGCCGGAGGATTTCTTCCCTCTTGCAGAAATCAGGGCGGAGTTTTGCACCAATGCAGAATTCTGGCTATTGATCAAACTTGCAACTGAGACTGTTTGCGGGGCCGGTTTGAGCGTGGTCGGCAGCAGTCTTGGCTTCTTTCTCAGAATGATAATTTCACGCTTGTCACCATTGTTTACGTTTGCTTTATTAGCCATGTTATTAATGGAGTCCTGCAGGACCTGCACCTTGCCGTGCGGCGAGCTGTTTCGAAACGCCACCACAGCGACTGTGGCCATTTTCAATAGATTAACACTGGCGAAAACACCGCGTCATAAACTTGACAGTCCTTGAAATTCTTAGTGCTACTAACACAATAATTTGAAAACGTTCGAAATTAAAATAAAACCCAATATCTTAAAGAAGATATCACCACCTTAATCAAAATTTTAACTTGCATTGTCTTTGTTCGACCTTATTCTTAACCCGTCTGTTCACGACTGATAACACTCCTGGTTGGTTCGACTCGCGGAGTTAGAGGAAGTAGGTAGTATTGATAACGGGGATAGACGAGGCGCAGCGGAAATAGGCGGATTGACTTGGCGCGTGCCGACTGTTCAATGGAGAAGTGAGTGCAGGCGGTAGCACCCTCCGTCCTGCGGGGAAGGGAAGAGGAAGGGGACACAATAAGAGTATTGGGGTATTTTTTTTCAATACGCGAATGAAAACCCCGCGCGATTCGATCACTGTATGTGTGTGAAACGGAGGGGTAGAAATATTACCGGATCTGGAAACTGCGACGGTCTCTGCAAAGGTGGACAGTTTAAATTTAATATTTTATTTACTTTATTAAAACTAAACAGACAATCCAAATGAATGTGATCCATGCCGATTTGATTGACTTCAGAGAGGCCAATGAAATTGATGCTTTGAAAAAAGAACATCAATTTTTGAATTTTTTTTTCATTTAAACCCGGAGAATTATGAAAATGACCATTCTTCAAGCATACAGAAATGGCCACATCACATATACTTCTCTTCAATCGGCACAATGATGAAGGATAACAAAAGTAAAATAGTAAAAAAAATATATTTAAACCCATAACCACATGATGAGCGTTTCAGATGAGTTGAGCTGACTAAGCGAATATCAGAAGATCTTTGTGAAAAAAAAGAAGAAGAGAGATTTTTAAATTTCAATACATCATAATTATTTATAAATTTCTTAAAAAAAAAATCAGTCTGATATTGAGGTTGCCTCGCAAAAAAAAGTTATTTTCAAACGTATCAAATTAATTAGAGAATCCCGAGGACAAAATTCTTGGAAAATACCGAAGTATCCAAGACATAAACCGTCAAAATTTTGATATTTTAAGAGAATCTCGCCAGTCAGCCGATAAGAGTGTGACGTCATGGTACATAAAATGACTGGTGCGGCAGTATGTTATACAGAAATTCGAATTGTGAATTGTGCTAAATTATGTCGCTTGAGTATTTTGAGAGATCGCTTTACGGAAGTTCACTTTGAAAGCTCATAACTTCGTAGTTTTCGGAAATATCAAAAAGCTAATTTTACTGTCGTTATTAACTTTTTAAATATAATACACTATCACAAAAATATAATAAAAATAGGATACAACCTCGTAGTGCAAAATTTTAGCGATGCTTTGAAAATGTTATGTATCTGTCATGTTGGTAGCTGTGAGAACGAAAATACAATGTTTAGGTTGGTAGCATTGTGGCGGGCTGGTCGGCTTGGCTGTCTATCGTGTAACTTGAACTTGTCTGAAGTCTGAAAATAAACGTCATATAAAGAAATCGTCAATAATTCAATTACCAAAGTGTAGTATTAGAAAACGAGATATTTTACCAGCTATTTTTGAAGGTATGCTAATTAAGCCAGTAACCAATTAAAGGTTTTATTTTCCTATAAGAACTGCAGTGAATAAATGGATGCTTTTATTACTTAATGGCTTTGATCGTTGCAGGGCTCCGACTAAAAACTAAAACTGGCGGGTAAAACATATGGCGGCTCGTCAAATTTTCCTCTTTGAGATAAATAAAAATTGGTAAAAGAAGAAAACTTTCCAAGAAAAAATATCTCATTAGTTTGGTATATAAATAAATTCATGAGCCAATTTAAATAAATAACTAAGAGGTCTGAAAACACATAAAAATATCATGAATATTTCCAAAATATGGAAAACTGTACGTACATAATATAATTGCATATATACCTATATTAAAAGTTTGGATCGATTAGCTCTCATACCATAATGCAAAATTTACATCTCGTAGGAAGATATCGAGTGGACGATGCAGTCAGTATCACCCTGGTAATATAACAAAACTTTGAAAGGATACATTCTTAGAAATGACTTTACCCATGTTTATTGACAAGATCTAAATAGCCAGCTACTTTCCTACCATCTTCATTATTTTTCTCCTTCGCTTTCTCCCCTCTCTGTTATTTTTATTCACAACATTCACCCTAACTGAAAAAGCATAGACACGTTGACTTCGGTAGGGACTGGAAAGGTGGTAATTTATTTCCTCTGTTGGAAATATTCACGCACCGCCCATGGAATAACTGCTAATATTGCCACATGGTACCCGCGTATTCCGTTAGACAGGGACGGCGATACCTGATTCATCTGCCGCGGGGAACAATACTTGGGACGGAGGGGCCGCGCGAGCGAGACCGCGATAGGCATGTGCCACGGCGACAGCTGTGAAACACAGTTCTATACATTCCCATTCCCGTGACGGGGACACAAAGTGCACTGGGTAGGTACTGAGGTAGGTACTGGGTAGGTACTAAAGGTACTAGGTAGGTACTTCACGTAGGTAGGTTCCATCTGCGGAAGGAATATACAACCTTATTTTATTTGGAACTGATTACTGATATACTGCGAATGTTTAGGGGGGTAATATGTGTTGGAGTTTAGATTTTGAAGCATCTAATAAAGCTTGCAAGTTTGGAATATACCAATAAAAATAAATTAATGTAAAATATGGCTTAGCAACAAAATGTTGACATTTAATAAAGTGGAACTAAAATTTTTCATTAATACAGAACCACCATTTGTCTGTGAAATTTGTTCAACATACTCACTTTTTTTCATATTCGAGTTTGAAATTTCGTTTTAAAGAAACACTCCAGAATAACATATCTCTATTAAGTTCTCGTCTTTAAATTATAGAATTTTGATCTATGAATTAGATTTTGTTATATTTTGATTAAATATCTAATAAATTGATAATTTGATAAATACAATTCAGAAATACAAAAAAAATCGCCTTTTCATGTAACAATTTTTCTTGCGAAGCGTTAAATAGACAATTAAAAAGTTTATACAAAAAATTGTCTTATAGAAACATCTCCTTTCGATCGTACCAATACTTTCTGAAGACCGCTTGGTTGAAGTAAAAAATATGCATTTGGACAATTGTGCTTTTTAAACATACTTTCTTTTCCTATGAGCCACTTCGTTGTTTTCACTCAAAACCTTTTAAACTATCGCAGCGTCCTTAATTTGTGTCTACTTTTAAATTTCAGACTGTAAGTGGTAATATTCGGTTAATAGGAAGTACCTACTGGGGTTATAAGTTGATTTAAAAAAAAACAATACATATTTTTGATGAAATATTACTTTAATGGCGAGAAATCTACAAAAGAGCTTAAAGCTGCAGTCAAAATCTTATAAGATGGTAGCTATTCTCGTTGATTCTACAAGGCGTTAAGGCGATCCACCTGACTTTGGTCAAGCGATAATGTGCTCTATAGAAGGTAATTTTAAGACTCAATACCTCATAACATTGCCGTGTCAGATGGAACCTTGTTATTCGAAGGTGTCAAAATGCAAATTCACTTTGTGGCATCACATTGAATTAAATAATAAATAAAATAAAATGTTTAGAATACCGTTTTAATAAATCAATATCTACATGTTTCAAAACCAGTGGTTTCTTCATCAGTATACAAAGTGTACTGAATTTTTATTACATATATGCATAGACAAAATAATAAAAGAAAGTGGGGGAGAAGGTAAATATTTAGGTATTAGTGTAAAAATATATTAATGTACAAATATATATTTATTTATTTATTACAAAAAAAATTCAAAATTATTACATAATACATGATATACATGATTTTTTTTCACTTGTTATTATTCTACTCTCCATAAGTTGAGCTCCAGTAGCTCGTGGTTATGGGAGGAGTATTTACAAACATAAGATAAAATGAATACATAGTTAGAGTAGGTGATATGAAATTTAAATTAAAATCTTATTAAATAAATACAAACGTAAATCAACAAAACACTTTTAGACTAATAATAATAATTGACCAAATAGTAATTTATACGCTAGATAGTACATTATTAGGGGTACAATATATCATTATCTAAGTTCAGGGAATTAATTTGCTTTTTAAATTGTTCATATTTCAAAGTGTCGGTTATACTAATTTTGTTTTTAGATAATAATATATTGAACCATCTTATACCTAAATACAAATAGTGGTGCTGAGCCGTGGTCGTTCTTAACATTGAGATGGCTATTAAACCATTAGTTTTAAATCTCTTGATTATACTATCACTGGAGTGAATTTTATTGATGAAAAATTCTTTGTAAATTTGATGAGGGGCGTTTCTTTTATACAGTTCGGTAATAGATGGTACATTGAATTTCCGAAATATCTCTATAGTAGAAAAGTCGTATGGTTTTTTTAATGATGATTTTAATTATAATTTTTTGAATTGTTATTATTGGCTGTAGTGAGGCTTTATAGGCCCCTCTCCACCCATTAATGTCATACTGCAATAGGGACTGAATTAATGCATTATATACCATTTTAATTGTTTTCTTGTTTAATATGTTACGTATGTTATAGAATACATATATAAGTTTTCTTACTCGTTCAATGGTGAGTTTGATATGGTCTTTCCATTTAACATTTTTATCTATTATGATTCCAAGATATTTGATATTAGATTTCTGATTTAGTTTAGCACAGTCCGTATTACATGTAATATCATTTATACAATTTTTAGAGTGAATGATTATGTTAATTAAATTCGTTGGTACTTCTTCTTGTAGAGAGAAGGGAATAAAATATGTTTTTTTCTGTGTTGAGCGATAATAGGTTGTTATCAAACCATTCCTTGATAATTTTTATGTCGTGATTGGCAGCAATGGTAATCTCATTCCATGTCTTTTTTTCGATAATTATTGCAGTGTCATCAGCAAAGATATAATTTTACCATGAATGGATAATTTAAACATTTTATTGACATAAATTATAAATAAAATTGGTCCGATGACAGTCCCTTGGGGAATACCAAAATCCAAAATTTCAGCTTCACTTAATGAGTTGTTTAATTTGACCTTTTGGCCTCTTTGAGTTACATAGCTTTGAAACCAATACCCAACCTTGCCAATAATACCGATATCATTTAATTTGTTTTTTAGTTTTGTATGTGAGATACTATCGAATGCCTTACGTAAATCTATGAAAATGCCTACGCATTTTTTTTTATTATCCAATTCATGGTATATAGTTGAAATTAGTTCTGCAATGGCGTCCTGAGTACCTAATTTCTCTCTAAATCCAAATATATATCTGATCTGTAAAATTTCGAAGGTTGCTGACGCCTGTCCTAGGTCCTCTATAAACAGCTACTACGGGATGCGGTGAGTGTATAAAAGCATTTTATAAACAAGCAAAAAAACCTTTCTAAAGTCCTTGCGACGTTTAAATTGCCAACTCCAAACTTACCTGGGCTATTTCTTAATTGAATATTTTGGCGGGAACTTTGCATCATCTTGCATTTCGAAAAGATGTATCAAAGCGTGTTTTTTTTTTTTTTTACCGACTATTTAATTTTTTTTTGAGTGGCCTTTTATTTTTATGTTAAGTTATTTACTATTTGTTTCACGCTTGCCTTTGATTTGAAAATGGTGAAAAATATTTTTAATCTTATTTCCAGGATTATTTTTGAATATATTTTATTTTCTCATATATATAACATGTAGATAGGTACACCATTAATCTGTTGATTTCCAGAGATGAATATCAGCGTTCCAAATGACCATTTTTAATTCTAAGAATATAAATACCTATGACTTTTGGTCTTCTATAATATAATGTTTTCAGTTCACGCTAAAATAATCTATCTATCCATATATTCTAAAATGTAAATATGTTAGTTGTAAGCCTCTGTCACTAGTTTTAAGTCAATAGCTACAGGTCTACGTTGTAAGTCGCTATCTATATAAGTCTTAGATGTAAGTCACTAATTATAAGCCTGAATTAGGTATTTGCTAGATATAAGTCTTAGATGTTTAGCCAATACTAATAAATCTAATATGTAAATTATTACATATAAGTCTAAGTGATAAGGTATAGGTTAAAAAAATTATGTTGTAAAGCGCCTTTGAGATGATTTTCTCACAAAAACGGCGCTATAAAAATAATCCATTTTATTATTATTATTATTATAATATACAGGGAAGAGTATTCCGGGCTGTTTTTGTTTGTTTGTTTGTTTGTTTGTTTGTTTGTTTGTTTGTTTGTTTAGTGTACAAATCTACAGGTTTATTGATGAAATTTTGCACACTTGACTTTCTACACAAAGGGAAGGTCACTGTGTAAACGAGATGACGAAAAACCATCCTATGCCCCTTTCTCACCCCGTAATGCAGAATTTTCTTACTTTTTGATAAAATTTTGTATACTTGATGATCAAAATAAGAGGAAAACTACTGGGTAGTGGTGGGGGTAATGATAGGATTAGGGGTAAAGATAGTGGTGGTGGTAAGGGTAGGATTAGGGTTAGAGGTAGGGTAGGGGTAGGGTTAGGGATAGGGATAGGGATAGGGATAGGGGTAGGGGTAGGGGTAGGGGTAGGGGTAGGGGTAGGGTAGGGTAGGGGTAGGGGTAGGGGTAGGGGTAGGGGTAGGGGTAGGGGTAGGGGTAGGGGTAGGGGTAGGGGTAGGGGTAGGGGTAGAGGTAGGAGTAGGGTTAGGGGTAGGGGTAGGAGTAGGGGTAGGGGTAGGGGGTAGGGGTAGGGGTAGGGGTAGGGGTAGAGGTAAAACATTACAACCCGAAAACTTTACCCCAAATCGTTCATAACCCCTTAGTTATAAATAATATTAAATCAAATAAAATAAAATAATTATTCTAAATTTTTTATTAAAATATAACATTTCTATACTTCAATCCCAGACATCTGACAAATTTTATGGCCTATGATGTAGTAAATTACTGAATGATCCTCCAAAACATGAAACCTCTCACATAAAGGTACTTACGGTGGGTGGAATAAGCTGCGTTTCCCAATATGTTTTAAAATCTACACTGAAGGTCAGCATTTTAACTCCCCTCTAATATGTATTCATTTTGACTAGAATCTCTACATGGTGTCTATACAGTTTTACATACCCCTAGATACCATGGGGTTCCGAGACTATTATTCGATTTTTCAAATCAAATTTATCGTGGTTCGTTATTTACACCAAATACATAATAAAATGTTTTGTATGAGAAAAATACTGTCAAAATCTACTTTCTGAAATAGTTACATAAACTGCTTTTCCAGTTTGCTCGCTATAAAAATACAAAATTTTATTTTCTCTGTTTTCGAGAAGCACAAAAAAAAAGGAAGAATAGTTGGAAAAGTTTCTTATTTTATATGTGAATGCCGTTCAACGGTCCCAACAGTTCCCTGCTAGTCAGAGCCAGTGAGAATATGCCATCCATAATTGGGTCATGTTGTAGGGCTGAAGGGTATGTAGAAATGAGGAAGGAGGTAAAGAAAAAGGTAGAGAAGTACCTGACTATTCAGATCTGGCTACCAAACATGGCTAAACTCATTTCAGGGTGATACTTAGAGTATGTGAAACGTACCGTAAGTGTACTAGCCGATAGTCAAAGGCATTAAATTTACTAACCATGTATTTTTTGTAGAGATCTGTAGCGAGTCGCATCAATCCTTATTAATCAGTTCATATGAGAAGTAAACGAAGTTATTTTAAAATATATATTTTTAATAATAATTGTATTTTCACCCAATGGGAATTTTTACCCGCTAAACTACCGCAAGTAACTTGACAGCAGGAGTTTAGTTCAACAATCTTTTATAATACAGCAATAAAAAAAAAATAACTATTCACATAGTAGCGAAATAATAATTTTTTTTTAAAGAAAGACAAATATTCCCTGGTTACGAATAACCTGAAAATATTCGAAAATCTCTCACTACCATCACAGTGGAAGATGTTGCTTGTGTCGTGATGGAAGAGATAGCCAGGTGAGGAATTGAACAGGTGGGTGAGACCCAAACGCGATGCCAACTCAGCCACTGATCGCTCATATAAAATATGAATAATGTACAATGTACATGCATTTATGATCAATGTAGACAAGTTGAAAAAATATAATTAAACATTTTTTCTATGCTGAGAACATACTCCAATATAATTTAATGTATACGAGATCAGTTCAGCGCGTGTGGCGCCGCGTACCTAGTATATGGAGAAATCACGGTGATAAACTCGAATATTAAAAAATCGATTTCTTTTCTATTGTATTTCATCCGTATTCTTTTCTGTAACAAAAAAATCATACAATGTTAATCCTATGTTTATACTCCAGTGCGCAGACAAGCGTGGAAAAGAAACACATTGATACAAATATGGGCAACAATGCAAAATCGTTTTTTCACTTAATGCTTAAATGTACAATAGAATGCAATTCTTTGGGCGTCAAAAACTTTCGATTCCTACCTAAAAAGTTTAAACTACTTTTGGACATGTGATGTTGACATACTGAATTGATTTATTTTTCAATTTCATCTTGATAGCCGTAAAGCCATGTTTGTAAGATCCATCAAATCTAATAATCAATATCACAATACCAATTTATAGCAACTGCACGAGTAAAATAAAATAATTAATTAAATTAATTTATTTGTAATCATTGAAGATAATATTAACAACTCACAATTGAAACACGAAATCGGAATGACACAGAAAAGTAAAATATAACGGAAACAACTAGGATTCCAAGCCAGGACCTCATGGTCTATCCGGAACCTGCGCTCTATGCCAACTGAGCTACGGCTACCCTAATCCATCCCGTCATTTTATCGGTATCATACTTCGACTTTTATATATATAGTATGATACCGATAAAAATGACGGGATGGATTGGGGTAACCGTTGCTCAGTCGGCATAGTGCGCAGGTCCCGGATAGACCATGAGGTCCTGGATTCGAATCCCAGTTGCTAGCGTTATCCTTTTCTTTTCTGTGCGTTTTCGGTTTCGTGTTTCGATTTGGAAGTTGTTAATATGATATTAAATGATTTAATACGTAAATATAAAAAAAAAACTGTTTAAGCGGAGCGACAGGAGTCGAACCCGCAAACTTCGACACAAATTCAAAAACATAGCTTGATTGCTTGCCGATACCAACCCTGATGCACGGCAGTGAAGCATAGAATTGGCAGATGAATAACGAAAGTATACTGAATGCTGTAAAAATGAGATCTCTGAGGCGTATGCATGGTAAACCCATAATAATAATAATAACAAAGCATTGATATAGCGCAGTTTTGTGTTATTTCACTTCAAGTGCACTTTACTTAAAAAAAATTATTAAATAAATCCATTCATTGGTATTCCTACAGTGCCACTTTTACATTCTATTTTATTTATACATTTTAAATACATTCTTACTTATTCTTAATATTACTCCTTAGGTGCATAAAATTACAAAATATTATACAGTATACTCGTATACACGGCTGTACAAAGTAATACATTCACAATAATACTACAAAAATCATGTAACGTAAAAACCCATGTATGAACTTGTGAAACATGTTGATATTCGCAAAGAATGCAAGGATGATGTGAGCGTAATCATAAGAATAAGATAGGGACGCTTAGATGGTACGGGTATGTAGAGCGCACGAATGAAAAATGGAGTGTATGGAGAATAAATGACGCGAATATTAATGGAAGAAGAAGCCCGGGATGTCGGAGGAAGACATAGCAGTTAAACAAATACTCGAGTCGGGCCATGTCAAGAGTCAAGATAACAGAAGAGTGTGCATGGGACGATGTATGAATGTGAATTAAGCAATGTGTGTGTCCGGTCCGGTGGCGGTCCGTTCTCTCTCTCTACCCGTGTAATGGTTAGTTAGTTAGTTTGTTTGCTTCTGCGTTTCTCATTCTGATGATTTCACGGAAATAACATATTTAGCATAAAATAAAGTCGGAATATCATGCTTTCGATTCCTGTTGCTGAAACTAGGTTAAGAATACAGGGTGGTGAAAAAAAAACAACAAATGTTCGGGAGGCGATGGGGAGCACGCCATGTACCGCGACCATATGGTACAGCTACAGCATGTTCCGAAGGTAGTTTTTACCTTGTGACGGGACGCTGCCGGCATGGCGTGGGATGAATCCTTACAGGGGTAGTCGAGGCGAGAAGATATATAGATTTTTTTTAAATGCACATACTGTGATTCATAATGTCAGGCTTTTTTGTGTCATTTTAAATAAAATTAAAATTTCTATCTGCGTAGAAACCTAACAGGTAGAAATTGGATTAATAGAATAATATGAATAAATTTGGAGTGAATTCCGTTAATTCATTTGAATAATGATTATAATCGGATAAAACCATTTTAAAAACTATTTACTTACATAAAGAAAAAAAAAACACAATGCCATTTCAGTTAGAGGCATATTGGAGAATAATTAAATTACATCTTGATAGGTGAAGGTTTAACCCGAAACTGATTTATGCATGTTTTTTTGTCATTACTAAATTTGAAAAAAAAAATCTGTTTTATTTAATCACATATTGAAATTTGAAAAGTAAACAGTAATATCTTTTTCATTAATATTAACTATGACGCAAATGTGAATGGAAGAAGAAATCGGGGACGCCCGAGGAAGACATGTGACGATCAAGTGAATCAAATACTTGAGACGGGCCATGTCAGAAGTCGGAATAATAGAAGAGAATGTATGAGACGATGTATGAATGTGAATGAAGCAAGAACTGTATGCCAAGATCGAGTTGTTTGGCGGTCCGTCCTCTCTGCCCACCCCTGCGAAGAAACGGCGCGATGGTTAGTTAGTTATTTAGTTTTATTATTGTAATAAGTTTTACTCTTAAATATTTAAACGTAAGCAAAGGAAAAACCCTTCATTTAACTAAAGTTTTCTACTTATGCAGTATGAATATAAAATACCTAATAAAATAAAAAAAAAACATAAAAAAATATAGCATAACTTTGTGGTGTCATTATAATTTTATTAAAAAAACTTTGATACTGCATACTGTGTATCCTGATGACGAAAACTTTGATTTCGAAACATGTTGAAATTGATATATTAAAAAAAACAGTGATGTAATTAATCAATGTACTTCTAATTAATTAAAAAAAAAACATTATTCGCATGTTGAATACACCTGACTCGAATCTAAAATTCTCACAGTATCGGAAGTTCAACGATTGATGGTAACAGAGGGAGTTAAAAGCTCCATATGGCGTCACCTAAAAGTTCCTTTAATATTTTCCCCCGCGTAAAAATGTTTCACACAAACAACACTTATTTTTAAACCACAGCGCATTAAACTAGTCCTTTTTATTTCTTACCGGATTAATTGAATGTTGGAGTTTGGAGATAACTTTGTAAGTTCATTTGAGTGCCATCAAGTGAAGGAAAGGGCTTTTTTAATCATTTCAAATGTCTGTTTTCTCGGGTCATGGTAAAGCACCATAAGTTTGATGGTTTTTGTGTGGTGTCATTAAATCTTAATAGTTTATTTATGTTATAATAAAATTATGGCATCCTCGTATAATTTTACAGGCGTTTAATACATTCTGATGACCAGGTACACGCTTTTTAGTGCTTTACGGCAAACTGATTTGTGTCTTCCGTGGTTAAACAAATAGGCTTCCATAAAATATTCCAATAAAAATAAAATATTTATTCTAGACTTGTAGAAAAAGTCAATATATGTTCCGTATACATAAAATCGGATAGGTATATCCGAGAAACTATCTAGATTGCAAATAAATTTGGGTAGAATCTTGCAGTTAATATGGAAAGATAGCAGCCAAAAAAATACCATTTGGTTAACTACAGGTCCTGGATAGGCCGAAAGGTTCTGGGTTCGAGTCCCAGATGCGACCGGTACCTTTTTCAACATGAACATAAATTAACAATAAGCGATGAAAGTTGGTAAGTAATTAATTAAAAATGTGAAAAATATTGACCAAAAATGAGAATTATAAAATTGTTAATAGAAATTTCATAATTAATATTATTCCAATCATCATTAATTTTCTGTGTTTATCATTTGTCTATCCTTTCATTATGTTTTTG
This sequence comes from Halesus radiatus, assembly GCA_022606495.2. Lineage (NCBI taxonomy): Eukaryota > Metazoa > Arthropoda > Insecta > Trichoptera > Limnephilidae > Halesus > Halesus radiatus. The sequence goes on from JAHDVE020000023.1 coordinate 113,435, forward strand.
TATAATGTGTAATCTGATGTGGGAAGCTTCGCTTCCAAAACATGTCGATATTTATATATTAAACAGTAACAAAGTATTTCATATTAAATATATTTTTAATGATGCCATACATTTATTCAATAAATTGTTTATATCATTTTCAATTCATCATCATGTATTTTTTTGGCTGCTGTCTTTCTATATTGACCGCAAATTCTATCCAAATTTATTTGCAATCTAGATAGTGTATTTATATACTAAGCAGTGACGTAAATGAAGTTTTTCATATTAATTATACGATATTAACAGTTCTTAAATTAAAGTATGATATCGATAATAATGATGGAAAGCAACAAAGGTCGAAATATCTCAGTGGATAAGAGCGCTGGTCCCAGATAGACCGTTACCTTTTTTCCGTGTCTTCTATTAAATATTTCATTTGAGATTTGTTATTATTATTTTATTTGATTGAATAAACAAATATTCTAATTGTTATTTTATTATCTACATGTCATTTAACAAAACACTGTCATCGATTCATTAGATAAATAGAAAACAAAACGCTTTAATAATTTATTTTTTCTTAGACGAATATTTTACTTAAACTAAGCAAAAACAAGTAACGGCTTTAACATAGACTAATCAATACCACACCGACAGAGCAGGTCGTCATTATTTTCTAGTTGGAAAACATAGACAACATATTTTTCTAATTTTTATTGCAGTAAACTATAAAAAAAGCGGAACCACCAATCCAACTCAATCTCAGGAAACATGGAAACGAGACATCAACAGTCACAACAAACCTGCAGTCGCATATTTAATATGCAGCGTGTTGCATCTATCCAGATATAGTCAGTCATCAGCCGTCAACCGTCAACAGTCAGGCAGATTGCATACTGCATAGGCCCTGACGCGCCCCTTGCTAATTGGCCGTGAGCCAAATGCAGGCCAAATGTTCCTGCATCGGCGCAGTGATGCTGCGGATGCTGTTTTTCATAAGGTGCAGCGGATCAGCGGCATGGTGCCTTATGGCTGATCCGTGCGGAGAGATTTAAGGTGAGCAGAAGGAAATTAGAAAAGATGCTTTTATGCAAAAAGGAGTAAGCAAGTTTTATTAGCTGAATGAACGTCTTTTGTTCGCCCACTTTTTTCATTTATTTTAAAACGACTAATATTTATAAGTGGGACTTACGGTCTACCCAGTTTCGCAAGAGTCATAAATAATCGTTTTATTAAAATCGTTTTTTGTATTGAGGAAATGATAATGACATGCATCGTTTTTTTTCACTGGATTTTTGTAAGCGATATAGTTATATTAAATAGTAATTTACAAGAAATATTTCTTATTAATTTTAATGATATAGTTTGTGGATGGAATTATGTTGTTAGATGAAAATTTTAACTAGATATTTCAATAGAAAAACCTATGAAAATTTCATTACATTAAAACTCATCGGTCGATAGGTTTTGATACTTTGGATTTAAACAATGAAATCATTTTTCTGTTTTCAGTTAGAGAACATTTAAAAATATGTTTTATAAGTTGTTTTAATATATTTTTAATGCACTAAATATTTATATTGAATTCTAACTGGAATAAGAAAGGTACAATATAATCTTAAAAGTTCTAAAAGTTATGCTGTAATAATGAAATTCTGATTTTTTTTTGATGTAGTACCTTTGCTTTTCTTTAAATTTAAATTCTGTATTTGCCGAACAACATGCCGAATATTCGTGTTGGCAATTCTAGCATGTGGCGAGTGTCCATTTTTTTCTACTAATTCATATTACCTTCCTTGGGGTTTTCTTACTAGACTGTTTTTTTCCCCTAGAATGGATTTGGAATATAGCAAAAAAGAGGTGAATAAACCCATCTATGAATGCTCTAGACAGTCGGATATAAATTATTTTCGTCACAGAAACGACTTATGAAAGAACATATTATTTTTCTCATAAGACTTGTACCGGCATATCGTCACCTTAATAAGTAAATTACCTAAGTCCGTTAGGCAAATTTACAGCAGAAACAAACAAAATAAATTTATTGATTGGAATTTAAAAATTTTTAGATACATTTTGGAATTACTTTATGTACCGACCTACAATAGTAAATGTACGCAATTTTTTTGTTTGTTTTGTTATAAGATTAAAAAAAGTTACAGTACATTTTTTAACTGTTTTTATTTGAAGAATGAATAATTCTTAGATTCAATAGGAGGTCAAAGTTATTAATCGTAAATAACAAGACACGTGAGTACATCTGTACCTACCAAAGTTCTCCACCATATTAAAATACGTTTGAAGTACCCCTTCTTTTACCTTCCGAAACTTTATTACTTTTCTAGATGTTAAACAGATGGCAGGTTCAAGGGTAAATTTCGCCGACATCGACTGTTAGGGCCTAGAGCTTAGAGTTATGATAATTCAAGTGAGTTTTTTTTCATATAATTTTAAGTGCTAAATGAATTAAAAATTACATTGTAATCACAACTTTATTAATATATACATATAAACATGTTTCGAAAGCGAAGATTTCTTCGTTAGGAATATACAGAATACTTAAAAATAATTATATATAGACAAATGACAATAAAATACAATAACGTAAGAATAGACAAATTATAAACATAAGCAAAAATTGATTAAAGTAGGTAATAATTAATCAAAAATGCTGATAAAAATTTATTATACAACATTGAATAACAAATTAATATTAGAAATTAAAAAAGGAAACATATATTTTTTATTTATATTAATGTGAAAATAAATTCAAGGGATTACTGTTTAAAAAAACATTTGATTATTAATTATATTTAATTAACGATTAACACTTTTTCTAATTTATAAAATTTCAAATTTGTATAACTGTAAACCGGTTGTATTTGTATGTACATTTTTTTAACCTTTATTTACATCAAAAGAATGATGGTTTCCAAAATGTGGTTGGAAAATTCAGAATAATTATTATTACTTAAACACCTTAGGTGTTCCTTAACTCTAATATTAAAATTTCTAGAAGTATTTCCTAAGTAAAAATAGTTGCAATCTTTACAAATTAATTTAAACACCCGTGATTTATTTAAAATATTGTCTTCATCCTTCTTGTTTAAATGATAATTTTTTTAAATTTATTCTTAGTATAAAAAACTGGTTGGGTAATATTTGGATTTTAAGTACATTAATTCCATTCGAATTACAATAGTTAAACGGTTTTGTTTTCGAGTTAGAAAACAATGAAATACATTATTTAATAGTAGACAAATGACAGTTTTCTGCTGTATATTTTGTATAATACCAATACGTACGAGTGCAAAGGTTAGGAATTAGAAATAGTTTGAAAAATTGTAGCAGTTTGTATCTCGGATACCTTTCAGACAACGGGTATACTTTTGTGATGTCGCACAACAGTTAAAATTGTCCGTTTTGGCTGAAGGAAGTTAAAGAGGGCATAGTGAAGAGAAAGGGAATACGTAGGTTTGAAAATACCGGCTATTTAGAACTGTCCAACAAAAAAATTTAAACTGTAAAGTGATCATCTCCTGGATGATATTGTGAAGAATTTCTACTGCGGAAATACACTTTTAAAATATAATTTAAATTGTTAACATTTATTTTTACACTATGTTTGAATCAGTGATTTGTTGATCCACAATCAAGGGGCTAATTGTTCTACAATGGTGAACATAACCACTGTAGAACAATTAGCCCCTTGTTATAACATTATATAACATATCTTATAATATTTATAATATTATTGATTGATATTATTCATCTGAGAGTTGGCAACCTTGCTTCCGTCTCTCCCAATATGATTATAAACTCTTTGATTGTATTACATTCAATAAGCACGCGTGATATCCACAATACTCCGTCTCCTTTCACTCTCCAGGACCTTTGACTGCCACTAGAGGGTGGATATAGAAAATTTAACTAAGGACATACTTGGGACATTGGACATAAATCACATCATCCGACACGCGCGCCTTTTGTCTACTAAAGATGCTGTATGGTGATTAACCGAAACGTCAATAGGATCTGAGGAGATTACGGAGATGGTGGTAGTGTCGAATCTTGTAAGACAAGTTGATCTGAATAGAATAAAGAGCTTTCAATAATCAAAATGATTTGTTAGGAAGTGAAAACATTGCTGTGTGAAGTGACTTTGGTAATGGATAATGACACATATTTACATCTGGGTCAAGTTCATTGAATAACATATTAGGAATATGGTAACCTATTAGGTAGAATTTTGTTGTTTTGTTCGTATTGAACTACTATCATTGAATATTGTAAAAATCTGCCAAAAATATGTGTATATATGAATTTTTATACCTCATCCCATTGTACTTTTTTGGTTACAGAAATATACACGTATACATTCATTTTTTTATTTTTCATTTAATCATCTATACAATCTTAATGTAATAAAAGGGCTGTGGTACTATGCCCGTCTTACTAGAAGAACCTGTGTTGAGAGCAGACAAAGTTAATAGTTAACAATTTACAGTTTACAAAGTTTACAGAGTGTACAAAGTTTACAAAGTTTACAATGTTTATAAAGTCTACAAAGTTTTAAAAGTTTACTATGTTTACAAAGTTTTAAAAGTGTACAAATTTGATAAAAGTTTACAAAGATTCCAAAGTTTACAAAGCTTGCAATGTTTAAAATTTACAGTATAATGTTACGGTAAAAAGTTTGAAGCGTCAACTGAATATTGTATCATACTTATATATTGCAAGAATAATTTTTTTTCCTAAAGTCTAAATATAAATCTTTCAGTCGCTGGAATACGATCTTACAAATTAACAGGTCTGTTTTTATTTTTCGTTAAATCAGAATTTTAACTTCCAATACATCGCATGCTGAAATTAAAATATTTACTTTCAATGTACAGAATGTACAGAATGTACAATGTTCGACGGCCTCCGTGGTCGAGGGGTAAGGCTCTCGACTACGAATCCGAAGGTCGCGGGTTCAAATCCCGGCGTGCGCAACTAATTTTTATTTAATTAATTTGTGTTGTTTCACAATTAATTCATTTAAAAATAATATATAGTATATTTGCGCACGTTCCAGAGTGGAAGATTCCCTCGGTATCGCTCTGGTGAAAGACCACCATTCAGAATTGAAACGTTGCTTGAAATGGCTTTTAGCCGTGTTTGGTGACCAGATCTGAATAGCCAGGTATTCCCAACCTTCCTCGTCCCCTTCTCCTTCCCCTCCCCAATACCTTCAGCCTCACAACATTCCCAATTGGTAATGTCATAGTCTCACTGGCTCCAGACGGTTGGGAGCAGTTTGGGACTCTTGTGAGGTATTCATATAAAAAAAAAAAAAAAAGGGTTAATCAAAATGATTGACTCAATTTCGCACCTTCTCCTCTGACACACGCGGTCGGGACGGGCTTTTTCCTTTACAGAGACATCCAGTTTGCTCAAATTGGTGATACCAACGACAAATACTCTTTCTAGTTGGAGGTTCAATGTTAAAATAGAGACAAAAGGTACGCTGCACTACGGCTGCCGACCCAGTTTTACAGAATTCACGAACACAAAAACCTTGTGCTGCATCGTAGCCATTTCACTCACAACTATGAGCGATCGAGCAACATTTGGACTTCCTGTTTTAATTGATATGTAGATAATTCCATTATTTTGAATAACCGTGTATCATATGACGAATTAATTGCATTACCATCTATTTATAAATACACAATGTTTCAGTTCTTTTTGCAAATTAGTGTTCTTTTTAAAATACACTTTTACTTTTTAAGTACTTAGTTATGCTTAAGTTGTTATCACTTTGTTATCTACATATGTACTTAGTAACCTAGTATAAAAAAGCTTTGTGGTCATTACCTTACTCATTCTTTTTACTTTCACAAAACAAAGGTTTTTTTTAAAGACTAACTGGTCTCGTTTTTTTCCTTTGGAATAACATTTATTGTAGATGTAGGGACAAAGCTTGTGCTGAAAGTGCAAAAAAAAATTAAAAAAATTACCACGTACAAAATTTGTGTGTTTCCAAGCCCTCCGTTTAAATATTAAAACTCTCAAAAATTCAGGTGATCCAGAAGGGGAGAAAGAGAACAAAACAAAAAACAAGTAGTCTGAATAAATCGTTTACAAATAATAATGAATTGTGTCTGGAACTTTCAATAGGCGTCTGCCTCATTGAATACGTTGGAGTTGGTCGAGGTCCGGATGAAAGGAAGTGGAGGAAGTGAGAAAGTGAGTAAAACGTAAAGTGCCGGCGACCTCTAAAGGACCCTGCGTGGGGCAGGTCCAGAGACTCGAGAATGATTCAAGAAAGGGGTGCTTACGGAATGTTACATTATACAATGTGCTCCCTCAAAAAGGGAATAGTTTATAAATATTTGCAAAATGGACCAATATTGTCAATCTAATGGGAGAAGGAATAACATTATTCTAGCATTTGTTTTAGCCGTTTCATAACATGTTTATGTTGAAAAATAGAAAGACAAACATTCCCGTAATTTGAAATCTTTAAAGTAACATATTCTCATAATTAAAATCGGAAAATGATGCATGTGCAATTAGAAATGACCCTTTTTGTATGAAATTCAATTAACTATTTTAATTGATCGTTGTATTTAATTTATAGAATTTATTTTCTAAAAGGAGGGAGCCACCAACATAAAATACCGGAAATAAAAAAATAAGGATAAACAATAAACCCAATTATTATTAATAATGACTATTATTATTTAGTTTAAAAAACAGTTTAGTAATAAAAAAGTTCTGGTGGGCAATTATTATTACGTGCGATAGCTGTTTCGCCTTACGAAAGCATTATAAAACTGTGGTGAAGTCACTTACAGGCGATCTATTTATATTATTTCTATATTTCACCACAGTTTGATAATGCATTCGGAAGGTGAATTAGCTGCCATACGTAATAATAATTACCTAGCAGAACTTTTTTATAATTTAAAAAAATAAAACAAAAACTTTGTTTACATCACTTTTATTTGTTATATACTTTGCCCCCCGGTTTCGTCACTACCGTAGCTTCTTCATGGCAGTATATTACTAAACTATGAACTAAGATACACATGTGTACGGGACCGGGAAGGACGTGTAGTTTGTTTATTTTGAATAATTTAAGAATTTCACTTTAATTTAAATTTATTTGATTATTAATAAGTCTACAATTAGTGTTTCTGGCTTTCCTCATTTCTAACGCTTCTAAGTTATCTAGTCTAATCACTATTCCATTTTTATGCAGTAAACTAGTGCCTGTATTTTATTGAATATGTGGTCTGTTTCTGAGAACTTTTTGTTACTAAACTTTTTTAAAACTAAATAATAATGTGCAGTTTTTGTAAAGAAATTAAAAACTTTAAATTAAAACAGAATTCTACAAATTATAGTCATCTGGTTTAAAATAAATTACACAAGGACAGTATTAAATTAGGCTTTTTCAAATCTATATATATACTCGTATATTTAAATCAATGGAAGTTTGTTTTTTTCTTTGTCCTCGATGTTCTCGAAAACCACTCGACCGGTTTCACTGAAAATAGCACAGTTTGTTCTTATTAGTGCCGGGAAGGTTTAGAAAGTAGTTTGAATGAAATTATATGTAAAACTATTGCTATAACGTTTTAAAATTAGTATGAAAAACATTGAACCCGCCTTTTTTATTTAGGTTAGCCCATAGATACAACACTCTGGTTGGCCACAGATTGCATATTCAAAAGAAGAAGGTTTTTTTGGGTAGAATATTTTCAAAATGGAAAGCACGAGTAGGTGCCTACTTAAGAACTTTATGATTTAGATATGTTTTGAAAAAATAAACGTTTGGAATGAAATAAAATATCCAAAGGAATGTTTCTTTATTTAGAGATAGTTACTTTCACTGTTAAATCAATTATGGCACCCTAATAACAAGCAAGATCTCACAAAACCATAACTTTATATAAACCCGAGCAAAGCCGGGTACACATCAGCTAGTTACTTTATATTTGTTATTAGTTGTACGTAATTTTTAAAGATAACAGGGAATAAAATCTTAGCAGATTTTGGTCAATTTACTGATTTTCGTTTTATTTTTTTGTTTTTTACTTTGCCAGGCGTAGTACCTAAAAAATAAAAATAAAACTTACGTAAGCTATCGACTTGTTACTCTTATTATTAGTTTACCAGGGAAGCATAAGTAAAGGGGGGTAGAAGTTCTAGTTTGATGGAATATCAACCCTTGCAGACGCTTTGCGGATTTCTGTATTTGTATAGTGGTGCTGCCCCCAGTACTCGACGGAACCTCATTGTTGTGTAAATCTCTACACAAATAATAATTATTCTGCAAGATAATGACGCGCTTAGCAACGGCTAATAAAATGGCTTCCTCAGGGGTTTTCAAATTGCAAAATTTTTCTGACAATAAATTTAAAAATTTACTACTTTATTAATATACAAAGATATCTACATGTTTCGAAAGTGATGATTTCTTAATCAGTAATATGTAGAATATTAAAAGTAATAATGTCAAGTATAGACAAATCAGAAAAATATGTAGATATTTGTGTATATCAATCAATAAAGTGGTGAATACAAAGCAAATTTTTAAATTCATTTATCAATAATGACGCCAAAAAGCGAATATAAATCTTTTGAAGAAATAATAAATTAATTGTTATCATCTAATGCAACAATATATAGTTATGAATATACGTCGAACCGGAGAGAGAGAGAGAGAGAAAAAAAAAAGTTTTCTTTGTGTACATCGCACAAAACATGTGATTTAATGCAGATCAAACTCGCATCTTTCTGAAAAAAAATCTAATGATCATACAGCAACAAACTCACATATTTGAAACAGTAGATCTTAGAGTAAAAAAAAGGTGTGTTCTACTTGCAGTATTTAATTAAATAATCTATGATATTCGAGGCCATCAAATACTCAAACCGAAAACACATGATTTTGCATTACTTGCCTTTGCATCGAAACACCAAATACAGACTGACATCGATACCGCTCAATTGCACTTAAAACACCCCATATTACAATTCTTTCAGCAATTTCATCAATTACGAATAATTTAATTTAATATTATGTAAATGAAATCCTCCGCACAGGAAATCTCAGTGAGTATATCATTATGTTTTCAACTTGTTTTAAAAAAAATGATAATAACATATTTACTATTAATATTATTTATAAAAGAGTGTAGAAAAGCATTGTGAAGCTTGAGGAAACATGATTCGCTTTTGCAAATGGTTACTTGATTGAAACTGGTATGAGTTGAGTTTCGCAGTGTTGTGCCAGGTGAAGATAGCCCCAATGATAGACAACCTCCTGTATGAGAGGGCGCAAGAAGAAGAAGAGTAAACTTAAAAATAATGTAGGCATATACTAGTACAATTCAATAAATCAAAATGAACATTAATCAACCCTGTCTCATAATAATAACAATAATGTGCAAGGTATTGTGCGCACTTGGAACGCTCGTATCACATATCTACACATTAGCGGAGAACAGAACCATTATTTTTCGGCACTAACTTTTGTCTGTTTTGAATAGGGGTCGCGTGGAATAAGCGTGCCTCTGAGCTCTCCCCACGACTAAAAGGGTCGCGATCTTTCTGTAGATAAAACAACGAAACGAATTTAGATGTTTTGAAAATATCGCATATGAAAAATTACTCTCGAATTTCGCGACGTGACGTGACATTGAAACTCAAAAATCAATATTTCATTTGGCCTAACTAAAATTTCTGTCGGTGTTTTCATTCCAAAGAAACTGATGTTTCTAGAAAAACACAATTATATCAACATCTAATTGAAACACTAAATATATACAGGATATTAAGAGACGTACTTGACTTACTTTATCCTGGACCACATGACCTTATTTGGAGTAAGAAATGTAAACGAAATGTTGATCTCCGGCGACATATGTTTTTTTTTTATTTTTAATTTTTATTCACTTAAAAATATAAGAAATTAGGATGAATTTGAAAGTTATGGATGAGGTGGTGAGGTTGGATGGAAAATCGGTTGAGTGATCAGTGACGACATTTGAATTATTTTCTTTGGTTGTATTTGAAAAAAAAAACAAGGTAAAATGTCACCGGAACTCAAAATTTCATTAGCATTATTTCAAATAAGGTCTCTAATAAGTGGTTGAAGTAAGTCAGGTACGTCTCTAAACATCATGTATTTATAGATATATATTTAAAAAAAAATTCTTACTTGCAAAAACTTTTTTCAATGATTTTTTTAAACTGATATTTCTGTATGAGTAACGATATTTAGTTTGAAAAGGAATCAATAAAATGCCGCATTAAAAAAACTATTCTTTGGCTTTTCATAAATGTATCTAAGTAAAATAAATACATAATATTAAAGTATGTACATATTCATATAGAGGAAGGTATATTTTAACCAAGAAAAAATGTTATGTTATAAATATTCAGAAATAGCAAAACAATCCATTTTTTTTACATGTAAATAGGAAAAAATATTTGGGATTACAATATACCGCTGGCGTCTTTATTATATATATTTATTATTATTATGTTTTCAACATTTTCATTTAAATACGGGGAAACACATTATAAATGTAAAAACCTCACAGAATAGAGAATTTTAATTCTCTTTGAAATAAATTTCGATTTTACCGATAATAAATAATTATTAAAAAAAAACCGTCCAAATTAGAATGGCGTGGGAGTGAATAAAATCATGTAGATAAGTCGTCACGATGTGGATTAACCACAGTTGAAAGTGGTCTTGAACGTCAAAACAGCTGTCACAATAATAAAAAAACTAAAAATACTCACAGAACTTAATAATAACATTATTAAATTTTATTCACAATAAATTAAAAATAATTTAAATGGAGTTCTACGAATTAAACACCAAAACAATTAATAAATTAATTAATTAATAGTCTTTTACGAATAGATTTTACGTATATTACGATGTTTCGAAACAAACCTTCAATTTGGTTTATATGTTTTGATGTTTTGAGCACATCCCTATAAATCTACACCCCTCTCATTTGATATCGTCCCATCTCTCTCTAGCAAATTATTATGAATTAGATTAGTGATTGGCGGGAGAGGGATAGAAGGTGGTCACTGCACGTGTGGTTGTGAAATGTTAGAACATCTGCCTCTGCCCCCCTCTGATCTCCCGATACGATGTTAGATCCAAACTTTATCATTTTATATCTTTAAATTCAGGTATCTAACTACCAAATGGAATGGACGTAAACACGAAGATATTATTTTTAAAAGGCATATTAAATGTATCCTTTGGTATTTATAGAATTTAAAAAAAATTTGAATTGAACATAAAAAATTATTTGTACCTAATAATATTAATAATTTAATCATTGAAGAAAATAATATTAACATAACCTAAATGAAACATGAAACCGGAAAAAACAACAGAAAATAAAAAGATTTCAGTCGTATCTGGGACTTATTTTATTTTCTGTTGTTTTTTCCGGTTTCATGTTTCATTTAGGTTATTTTAGTATTGTTTTCTTCAGTGATTAAATATTTCAATAAAAATAATTAATAATTAAAAAATGAATAATAATAATATTTTAGTAATTTTACATATTACATAATTTTAGCAATTGACAAAAAGTTCACTGGTCAGCTATTCATTCTGGAGTCCGGAGTGCAGCTGGTCTTCAGCAATGTCTCTAACAAGTAAATAACAAATTATCATAAAGTGACAAAATTTCCCCAGAGGGGAATGCCGATGAGATGGAACACCACCCAAGTGTGTCTATGAACATGTTTCCTGCTTCATTCATATTCATACAATTGTGCTATAGTTTGTATACAATAGCGTAATATAAAATATACAAAATTTTAATAAAATAACTTATTGAAGCTCATAAACCTTATTGTAATATTTATTCATTGAAAAAGATAATAATAACAAATCTCAACTGAAACATGAAACAGAAAATAAAAAAAGGTATCAGTCGCATCTGGGAATCGAAACCATTCGATTGGATTCCCTAGGCTCGCTTCCCAGATGCGACTGATATATTTTTATTTTCTATGTCTTCAGCTGTTTCATGTTTCATTTGAGATTTGTATAATCTACTTTAATGTTTGAATTACAATATATACTATTATCTTCACGTCCTTTTGACTTATTTTTTCTTACACTTGCGTGTCATTTATTCCACTATTTTCAAATTGCTATTTTTGGAGAGTCGTGAGTTTACCTCAGGTTTAAAGGAGCTCCAGAACAGGTGGTTGCTAAACTCAACAGTAGATTACCTGCACTTGCATTTTGTACAGAGTCAGCATTCTTGCAGAATTTATTTAGATTCTGGGAGGCCAAATTTTAGTTGAACTCGAAAAATCATTCAAAAACACGTTAAATTTGGCCGCTATTTACGTGTTCTTTATATATACTATCTTAGCCAAGCAAGATCGATTTGCATTCTAACTATATATTTTATAAATAAACCGTCCTGCTTTCGCTATATATAAAATCCTAAGCTTTAAGCTCGGTCGACGAAAAGGGAAGCTTAATTTTTTGCCAACAAAACGTTACGTAACGGACCCGTCCTTTGAAACCAAAGGTCCTTAATGTTTCCTAGTTCATTGTTCGCCACGGGGTTCGGCCGAGATTTCAAGGATCAAACAATATTGTTTGAGGAAAGATTTATTTGGCAAACGCTATAAGGGACGAAAGGGACATCCCCTATTTATTTTACGGGGACAACGGGGATATCGGAACATTTAGGAAGATTTTTTTCACAGTTTATTGTGAAGAATTCACTGTTCCTTTGCATACCTGCATTCCGCAATAGTATTTTTAATATTATAGAAAAAAAAATTGTGACAATCCGATTGGGGAGCTAAAAATACAAGATTTTATTATGTTCGAACGTTTTTTGGCGTAATCTTGTTAAAATCAGGACCAAAATCCTGCTTCCCTGAGTGATTCCCAGAGTGATAGATACTCTCAGTATTGAACTGGTGAAAAAATACCCTTCAGAATCGAACCGTTGATTGAAATGGCTTATGCCGTATTTGGCGATCAGATCTGAAAAGCCCGATCCTTTTCAGCATTCCCCTTTCCCATTTCCTTCTCATCCCCACTCCCTATAGCCTCACAACATACTCTAATCGGAAATGTTGTTGTCCCAATGGATTTAGATACTTGAGAGGAGTTGGGACTCTTGTGCGGTATTCGTACAAATAAGTATAAGAATTCTTTTTCATGAGATTGGAAGCTAATTTTTTTGGGTATATTTTTTATGGTGTTTTTCAGAAAAATTACTTTATTGTAAAACTCACAATGGGTTCAGCTTTTTATTTTTATTTCTTCCCCCAAAATCTCATATAAAAGGGGAATGCTGAGGGACTTTAATACGAAAACGTATCCACTTTTATTCACGCTCATCCATCATAAAATGGGTTCGGAACACGTGCAATTTCTATTAAATGCTTTATCCCCTAATTTATAATTTACATAACAAGCCATCATTGATTTTCAACCATTTAATTTACCTATTACTATTGTGTACAGTAAACTTATATTAAATTTTATTAGATAGACTGAATTATTGCGAAAAAACGAACGTGTAAAAACTGAAAGAAAAATAATGGATTATAATTTTATCTCATACCTTCATAAATATAATACGACACGATTGTACTACTCCAGCCAGGAACACTCCTGTTCTGGTGTGATCGGTAGGCACACTAAGGGACACTGATTTTTTAAGACTTGGAACACGTACTTTGAGAATGGAAAGGAGGCTGGGGTTTAATCGACCGGTATACAAGCAACCTTAAAAGCCAATGTAGGAATTTAGGACAGGCAGGCATAAAGGTATTGATTGAACGTTGGTTTTTGTTTCCCACTTCTTCACGCTTCCATTTTCTTGCTTTTTGCTTCCCGCTTATAATTTTAATGTTTTTGATTGTTGATTACTGTTGCTTCTTGCTTCTCGTTTCTAGCTTTCCGTGCCTCTCGCTTTACGCAAACTTCCCTCTGCCAATTCCTTCTCGTTTCCCGCTGTTAATTACTTTTTGTTCCAGCTGCTTCTTGCTTCCAGATTCCTGCTTCCAGTTTACTTGATTTTTGCTTCGCGCCACTTCTTTTTCTCCCGCTGATTCCCGAATTTTGCTTCCCGATTCGTGTTTCTCGCTTCAAGCTTCCCGAGCTTTCCGATTATTCCTGATTCTTGTTTCGGAATTCATCCCGCTCACACTTACGTAAAATATTCACCGCATCATGTTTGACGCCGCTATCGACTGAAATTTTCGTACTGGTTGATAAAAAAAATGAAAATCTCGACAAAGAATTATAATTTTTCATTTTTGGCAATGAAAATAAATTAACAGAGCTTAATTTAGTGATAATATTCCTTTGTGGTGAAACACGGGCGCTTTATTTGAAGACCTAAACATATAAATACTTCGGTACCTACTCGGTAGTTCTTTCTTCAAATGAATGCCATAGCTTAATGTCACAACGCGACCCATCAGCGGAAACAACTAATCTTTAGCTTTTCATCCTTGCGCATATAATTCAGACCAGAGAAGAAAACGCCCTGCAATTGTGAAAAATAAAGTAAAATTCCAGAGATCGGTTGGAATGATCAAAACCTTTGTGTTTTAGATAAATTAAAAATAAAAATACTTAACCCATATAACAACACCAGAGAAATTACTTTTATTAAAGAAGTCTCCTAGTTTTATGTACCTTCTAAAAATACGGTCGCCGAGCATTAATCACCAACTCATTCGGCAGATAAGTAATTCACCGCTGACCCGGTGTAATTAGTGGTATACCATTCATTTTAACTTAATCAAATGTTTTCCTTTAATCCAATCAGCACTCCATAAATCAGTCATCCCGTCTCATTACCACGGTGTTTCCTACCAATATGGTATTTCAAACCTGTCGACGTACGACTTAGTTGAACCTTGCTATTGCTTTAGCTTTGCCAGACTTTATTCCATTGGTACACTAACTGTCGTACGCGAACCTGGAGTTTTATTCTGGATACTAAAATGTTGGCATGAAATTCGTTGGTTTAAAAAAAAAAGTTGTTGTTAATGAAATTGTAGTTTCAATATCCCAAAAATTAATTGAATTTAATTTACCACTAAACGAATTATAGTATATATTTTGCTCTGATGATTGAACAGTTGTTCTGAAAGCTGTCGGCGTTAAAAATAAGAAGTGGTTAAAACAAAGTATGATTATTTCATCAAATTATTTGTTTTTGGAAACTAAAAAAAAAAAAAAAAAGTAATTTAATTGAAAAATGTTTTTCTTTTAAGCCACTTTATTTTATTTACATATATTTCTGCATTCGACGGGTTTCGGTTGAACTCAACCTTCTTCAGGAATATATACATATAAATATATAGGTTTATATGTGAAATATACCATATATAAATAAAATAAAGTGTCTTAAAACAAGAAGATTTTTCATTTAAATTATAATGTCCAGCCACAAAGTGATTGCTTCCTTCGATAAAAAAATTATCATGACCTTCATGTTTACATTCCTGTATATAGTCATCAGCAAATAATATCACTATTAAAAAAAACATTTTATGTATCCATTTTACCCAAACGGTACAGAAATATACTCAAAATTCCAAATGTACACGTCATAGTTATGGGAAGAGAGCAAACTTGGTGCAATTTCTTTGCCAATTGGAAATAGTAACGTACCTAAACATTTGAGAACATACAGGGATATCCGAGAAAATAATTCAGCTTCGCTGATGACAGCTATATTGTGCACTTCCAATTAATTTAATAGGCCGCTCAGCTTGATTGAACAAGACGACCGTCAGCTTTGTAGATATTCCTGCCTACGCGAAGCACTAGAAGGTGTCTTACGTGCGATCTGCAAGATTGATCATTGATCCATCACAGATCGAGCTGTGACTTATTCAAAAAAATATTAACTTTATTCGATCAACGATAAAAAATTTATTCGATGGCATTGATTTACCCCTGCTTGATCCAATTACTGTTTAGTTTGACGATCTGCATGGTCCATTAATGTTATGCTGATTGCCACCACGATTGCGGATATTGGCGAGACATTAAATCCCCGATATCAATTTTGCCAACTCGCTCATTGGAACAGATCCATTAAGGGACGGGATCTATCAAGCGGCCTGACATTGAGGAACAAGAAGACGAGGACTGAATCTCGACTCTCCTTGAATCTTCTCGGCGACAGTAATGAGGCGTTGGGAATCTCTTAAATATCACGAGGACGATGGATGGACGGAATGCGACTACCATAAGCTGTAAGGTACCTAGAATTAACGGGCTAACTGTGTGACGTGACGTACAACATTCAGTTGTCAAATTCTCCATCAAGGAGGATTGAATGTTGAAGACGCTGCACATCAATAGGGTTATTGGATCACACAGTACGAAAAGTAGTGCATCATTGCAAAAGAAGATCATCTACATAAGCAATAACCACAATTTGTTACACATTGCACGAAACAAACTTGAACACAATAAATAAATTTTCTAGAAGATATTATAACTTAGCAGACGATAATTGTATTGCCCAGTGAAAATGAAAAAAAAAACCTTTGATTAGGACTCATTTAGCAGGTATAACTTTGTACGTGCTATTGCCTATGAATCCATTAGTGATAGAGAAAGTTTGAAAAATTTTCACTTTTAATATTTTTGCTAGACATCTAGGAACAGGTGACTCAAGATAGAGGAGACGCTATGAATGCATTCTTCAGCAATCATTATCGAAGCGCTGCAGTACCGCAGGAGGCCAGATAATATTCTGTATTACCAAATATTCTAGATGATAATATACCCAGCTTCTGACATTAAATTTGATAGAAATATGCTACACTAGCGCCCCCAGCGGTCCGGGTTGTACGAATTGGTTTTCCACATTTTACATTTTAATTGATTTTATGTGAAATATATTCTAAATAAATTGTATGAAATCGAACATTCATAAAATAAACATTAGGTAACCTACATATAACTTTATCGCTTTTTGCTGAAAAATTAAAAAAAATATATATTAAAGGCGCTGTCAGGTTTGTATAAACAGTTATTAGCTTCGCCGCCCTTTAGCTGTTTGGGCTCAGTCTGGTGGTTTAGAAAGGGAATAAAATAATATTTTTATTAATTCGGAGAAATTTCTTTATTTCCTTATTTTTAAACTTCTTTTGGCTTAACGTGTCATAATTCTTATCAATAATTTTTATTTACATATGCTTTTTGATGTTATTATTTTATTTATTAACATTTTTTATCATTCATACATTTATATAAACAAAGGTACAAAGATTATAAACAATTAAAAAAAAATTAATGTTCAATTATATATATTAACTATAAATATTTAAATGAAAACATTTATATATTTATATCTATTCAAAGAATGCAGTAAATAAATAAAATAATCATAAAAAATGTACAAGAAAGAAAGAAATGGAACTCACTCCTGACATCGATGCTATATATACCATAGATTTACTTTTAATTGTACCAGTCTGACGATGCCTGTGATAGTGTGAAACCGGTCCGGTCGAAACTAATAAGTGGAAAAAAGTTATAAATAAATATATATAAGGTTTTTTAATAATAAAGAATTCATGATAAATAATGTGATATGTTATTATACAGAGAAAAGAAGTCTAAAAATAAGAAATTACAGAATATTTCTCATAATTTATTACAACCCGGGCCGCAAGAGGCGCTATTGTAGTATGTTGCCATCTCAATGAGTGGAAAATGTCAGAATTTATTATTAGTAATTTTTTCATTAAAATGTGAAGTTAATCTCTCCAGAATGAGGAGAGTAAATATTTTTTTAATAGATTGCTTATAAGAAATCCGTATCTTTAAAAATGCCGTAAAGCCCATCGAATTCTTAACTAAGTATCTCACATAAAAAATAAGACATCACAGCGGCCCCATTATTAGCAGGTAGCCAAATGAGTCGCCGCGGCCGCAGCCCGCAACACTGATTGCAATGTTAATTAAACACGGCGGAATGTCCCCCTGCTTGTACGGCATAAATAACAAGGCTAAACTTTAACCACGCCGATAAATAAGTCGGGGGAGGTGGGCAGGTAGGGTGGGCGGCGAGCTTTATTAATTTGTAAAGGGAGTAAGTGGCTGAAAAGGGTGGAGTTTGTAAAACATACTCAATTGAACCGTTATGGAAAATGATCAATTCAATTTACCTAACTGTATTAGTTATGAATTTTTCTACTAAGCCGTGTAGCGTGACATTTTATAACAGATTTTTTTGATTATTATTCAGTTTACCAAGTACTTTACATTTTTTATTATTGCGACAGCTGTGTCGGCGTTAAAAACCATTTTAAAACTGTGGTTAGGCCAAGCTGACCATTTAATGAGTTTATTTAATGGAACAGATTTCAATTGTCAGTACCGTATAGAAGATAGAATCTATTATCAAAATTATTTTCTCAATAAATCGGTGTCACCTGTAATAAATCATTTAAGGCACAATACATTTTTTTATTGGTTGGAGGTAAATAGGATCATAAATAAGTCGTCCCAACGTGGCCTATCGACAGTTTGAAAATGGCTTTGAACGCTGAAACAGCTGTCACAATAATAAAAAAAACCATGATGCTTGCAGAATTTAATAATATCGTTATTAAATTTTGATTTACATTTAAAAAAATATATTAAATGGAGTTCTACGAATTAAACACAAAAACAATTACTGATATTCTAGTTTCAATATCCCATAAATGAATTGAAATTAATTCTCTACTAAAAAAAAAGAAATAAAAACAAAAACAATTTATAATTGTAGATATTTATTATTTAAAACTACAAAATGTCATTACTATGGTAATACTAAGCAACTGACTTTTTTTTTTAAATGTGTTCTTCACATTCAAATGTTTTCACATATTGTGTGTGGCAGTTATTTTTAAGGAAACAAGACAAAACATCATAAAAAAGTTGATTTATTTTTTAAATTTATTATTTTGATCTGTTGATTTCATTCCTTTTTCTATTTTTCTAACATCTGATGCATGGTTATTTCGAAACATAAAATTTAAGAAATACAAAAAAAAAAAACATTTTCATGTAATTAATTATCTTCCATGCAAAGCGTAAAATAATAAAAATAAGTTTAAACACAAAATTATCTTAAAATTCATCTCCTTTCGGAGAGTACTAATAATTTATGAACACCGTTTGGTTAAAGTTAAAAATATGCACTTGGGCTACTGTCTTTTTGTAAACATACTTTAATTTTCTGTGAGCCATCTTTGTGCTGCCATTTAAAATATTTTTACCGAGCAGCACCTTCAATTTTTGTCTACTTTTAAATGTCAGACTGGTGAATTCTATACCCACTACTTAGGCACTCATTACATAAATGCGTTTTACTTCAATCGTAATAAATTATCGAGGAGGATGATTACATACAGCGAATATTTCACCCCTTCTCGGAAAATTCTGTATGTGCTCCATTTTGTAGGTGGGTATACCTATAGGTAGGCACTAGTGAATTATTATTTTCAACTAAGAGGAATGTATGAGATCTCCGAGGCGAATGTGAGGTAAAACCATCTACGATCGTGTGAAAAAATGTTGAGATTCGTAAAAATTGTAAGGCTGGCCCAAGCTTAATGAGTAAGATTAAGAAAGGGAATCTTAGATTATTTGGGCATGTAGAGCGAATGAATAAAGAAAGGAGCGTAAGAACGTTAAACGCGATTGTGAATGGAAGAAGAACCCGGGACGCCCGAGGAAGAAGTTGCTCGATCAAGTAAATCAAATACTTGAGTCGAGCCAGGTCAGAAGTCGGAATAACAGAAGAGAATGTATGAGACGTTGTGTGAATGTGAATGAAGCAAAAAGTGTATGCCAAGATCGTAAAAAAAATAAAAAGGTCTTAAAATAAATAATATATGCATAATTATTGAACAAGTTAAAAAAAATAGTTCTGAAATCATGATCGAGTAGACTTTCGCAATTCAGCTTGGGAAATGACGCGGTCAGTAAAGAACTTGAAAATCAATCGGAGTGACATGACGAGATGTATGCCATATCGATACGATGCAACACCGGGAAAATGCCATTCAATCAGATAGCGCATTAGAATGTTTGCTCCGCATTAATGAACTGATTTTACAGCAGCGTGTGAGTTGAAATACTTCCAGTATCGCCAAGGGATACGGGTAATACATGTGATCCATCACCATTTTAATTTTTAAATATTTACTAAGATATATACGCACATCTATATACGCGATAAGATTCTTGGATCTGGGTGGCCCAGAAATTGGGGATTTGAAAACCAACGAATTGCAAAAACGTGAATTTTTCAATTTATTTTTTATTTTAATCAATTAAACAGAGTAGGTACAAAATATAGTGGCTTCGTTCCAAAATGGAACCTACCTGTATCCTTCCTCCCTCATTTTCTTAAGTCTTAAATCATTAATTTTACTTCCGTGTGGGATTCAAACATATTTTTATTCGCCTTACCTTTATCATCGTAAGATACTAAGTATATCGAAAAATAGGAATTTACATAAAATGTGTCAAATACACAATTTGATGAATTCGACGGTTCTTACCTATCTGTTTGATAAATTGCAGTGGTTCCGTGACTCTCATACATGCAATGCACCCCAAAGATACCAATTACTTGTTCTTTCCAGACATCGAATAGTTGTATTTGAGGGTAGGTACAGCTATTCCTTAACAAAACTATTGAATCAAACACCACCATCTATTCGAAAGTCGATATCGCTGCAGTGCTTCAAGAAGTTCTCTAGCGAATGGTTGCTGACTGCACAGTCAGTCACTGAACTGATAAATAATGAAATGGATACTAAATTGTTTTGATGATTTCGTAAAAAAAAAGTATTTTTACATTCCTGGATTTAAAAGCTTTTTATTTTTTATTTTATTTAAGTATAAAAATTTTGTGTAAGATCTTTATGTAACTTTAACTTCATCTAATCTCTATAGGCAGTGCTGAAAACCAGCTGAACTCCGGAATGTATAGCTATAACAGTGATCTTTTGCTAAAATTATGTAATATATTAAAATAAAATAACTTATTAATAACTAAATGTTTTCGTTATTATAATTATTGAAAAATATATATTTTTGCAATAATCGAAAAACATTTGTGCTCCTTCAATCCAAATAGTAATGTCTGCATTGTATAATACAATGCAGACATTACTATTTGGATTGAAGAACAAACAAACAATATTTTATTTTGGAGGGTATGATAACGTAAACCGGAAGCTACTTAAGGCATATGGACTTCATTTAGTCTAATATTCTTAAAAAACTGGCAAATCTGTCCTTTTTTGTGTTTGTCTATTTTGCTAACGGGGTTCTTCCTGTTTGTCTTGTTAAAAAATCATTTAGGCCTTTAGGGTGCTTAAAAAAGACCCACCCTTGAGCCCAAGCGTCACCACCTGATCAAGGCGGTGATTTATCACCTATTTCCTATATATATATCAGTTGATGGCTTAAGTGTAAATTGATCTCAAAAAGAGAAATGAGCCAAATGAGTCACTCGGGGTTGAATAAATGAACGAATAATAGGGATGTTTGTTCAGGGTTGTCAAAAAAATCAGCAAAAGGGTATTTCCACAAACTACAGATACCCTTAAAAATGCGTGGAAAGTTTGTATTCTAATTCTGAAAATCGTTCTAAAAATGAGTAATTTTAATATTTTCGTTCATAGTTATTGATTTCAAAAAACGATCTAAAACTGCACATTCTGAAACGATTCGAACTGGCTAAAACGTCATTATGATGTACATAACGCTACTGGTTAGTAAGACGGCTGTCACTGACGTCGGTCGGCGTGACATCAATAATGCCGTATTCACGAACATGTCGTTTTGGCGGCATATAAAAAAAGGCACATTTTAAATTATTGTAGAAATTTTATAAAAATAAAATAAAAATGCTATTGTTATCGCATTTAAAAAAAAATGTAGACAGTGAAAGAAAAGTAGTGAAAATTACCTATTGCATAGATAAGGTAAGCAAGTACAGATTGTAATCCAACACCACTCAAAACAGATCACTCAAACCACCTTCCCATCTATTCCTGTCCATCATCCCTTCATCCAAAATCTAATTTCCCGCTCCACCCTCCCTACTTGCCTCAATATAGTTAATTTAATTTTTTTAAATCAGTTATATCGTAACACTTTAATTATATCATTTCATATCTGCAGTGGAAAATTTATAATTGGCATAATTTACTATTTTATTTAATACTCCATAGGGTTCATTCGAGAGACTCGGTCACATTGTCGATGAGTTCAAAAAAGGAGATGATTTGTGGAATGCGTTAGAAAAATAATACTAATACATTCATTGGGATACAACGTCGAGGGAATAATAGAATCAGCAAGATTTTTTTTAACTCTTCATCTCATGTTGTACCACAAAAAGTTAATCTCTTTATGTAGGTACATAATTATTGAGCCAATATGAAAATGTATTATTTTTTATGCATTCAAGTTGTTATGCATTTTTATACTACATTTATTGAGATAGGTTACTTACTGCTACAATTTAAAAAGAGAAATATTTGTTAATGTCTAATTAACTAACCATCACACTGTTTCCCGGAAGGGATAGGCATAAAGGATATACCGCCATACAAATCTGTCTTGGCAGACAGTCCTTGTTTCATTCATATTCTTATATCGTCTCATACACACTCTGACTCTTATTATGACTCTTGAAATGACCCGAGGCAAGTATTTGGTTCACTTGGTTGTGCCATGTCTCCCTCTTCCTTGAGTGTCCGTGATTTCTTTACCATTAATTTCCGCATCATATATTCTCCTTACACTGCACTTCGTTCATCCGCACTACATGCCAAAACTTTCTAAGCGTCCCTTTCTTAAGCTAAACCATTACGTTTAAATCATTAGCCTTGCGTTTTTTCCTAATCTTTTTTTAACATGGATGATTTTACTAAACATACGTTTCAGAGATCTTATTTCTGCAGTATTTAGTGTACTTTCTCTGTAAGTTTCATGCCTCATTGTCATAAATAAGGGTTGGTATCAGCGCTCCATTGCAGACTGCTAGCTTCCCCCTTTTGGACAAATTTTTACTAGTGCCAATCACATTCAGTCCTTCATTTGGAGTTTCCCGTATTTTACCCTTCTTTCAATTTTTCTATCAGCATTTCCATTTCTCGCAAACATACTTCAGAACTAAACAAACTCATCGACCTTCTTCCAAGTATTCATCATTCACAAATATATTGCACACAGTCCTCTTTCAAACACCATGACTTGAGACTAATTATATATTCAGGTAAGTTAATTTCATAATTTGCTATTAATTTGTCAAAAAAAAATGGTATTCAAATTGATCGTGATATAAATTATTTCAGACATTCTTAAAATATTTAATGACTATCTTGGAGAAAAGAAGAACAATCGTATCTACAATTTATTCGATGTTAATTGGGAGAAATATTCACCAGGTAAATTTACTTGTAAAATTTTAATTTCTTGAATCATGATTTGCAGTGATTACGCTTTCAAGGAATCTGTCAAGGGCTTCAACTTATTCAACAATCTGTAAATAAAGGAGTATTTTATTAGTCGTTTTAACAACGCAGGCCCTGGCGTGTGCGTAAAATGTAAAAAATACGGTAGTTAAGGCCGAAGGTTTTTAAAGACAACCGAGAAAGTCCCCGGCAAATAATCATTAAACAGTGAAATAATCGACAGCAGTTTAAAATCTCGTCACCAGCGGCGGGCTGCGGTCACAGAGGGAGGCTGGGCTCACCGGGCCATGGCGAGGGCTCAGTCGTGTAAAGCTAATGCGCGATGTGGGGGGCGAGCTTTGGTCTCGTAGGAAGCTTAAATGGAAGTAAATTAACCACACTTACAATGTAAACACACCTTCATAATGAACCTTGGAATGTACTTAGGTACCTGTTTCGAGTTTATGGAGTGTATATATTGTGTTAACGATCTTATTGAACAGGTAACAGACTTATATTATTGTGATATTATCTTATTTTGAATTAAGGTGTTCGACAGCTTGGTGCTTTTGATTATCGATTAAAATTCGGTCGGTCCACGATCGAAATAGCCAGGAATTGTTTCCACTGAATTAGTCGAAATGGTAGAGGTAGGTTGCAACGCGCTCATAGATGGCGCTGATTTCAATATTTAAAAAAACGCCTTAGTACGTAATGCTTTTAAATATTGAGATGAATTATTTGTTGGCGGGTGTACATACGGAAAATGAAATAGAAAAAATGTTTTTTAAAGGTAAATTTTCAAGTTCTTTAAGAAACTCATAATAATACTGAATATGCGTTAATGATAAAATTATGTACTGTGCTTTTATAAGTTTTTGGAAGGATTTGATATTTGAACCTATAATATTCCATTTCATATTCCAAATCCATTTCATAAAAGCATTATGTTGTAAAACTATTTTTCAATGAAATGTTTTAATTAGTGTTCAATGATGTAGTGGCGTTGATATGCTTGGTGTAACCTTAAGTGACCAGCTCAGGAGCCCCAAAATATCTGAAAAAAACCCTTGACTCTGTTGTGTGATAGATTCGCTTATCTTAACAAACGAATTGCAATCTTTGGAGCACAGACGTCAGGTGAGAATGCTGTCCTTATTCTATCGATGTTTTAACAGAAGATGCTCTGAGGAACTACCGTCATTGATCCTTTCGGCACCGGTGGATAGTCGGGAAACACGGCAAACATTTGCTCACGGTTGACATTTATCACATGAGCACGGGTCGCTTCTACGACTCTTGTGTTCAACAGCTCGGCTCTGGAATGATCTGCGGGCCTATGTGTTTCCTCTCTCATACAACATGGATCTCTTCAAGACCCAAGTTCACTCCTTCCTATCCTATAAAAGACTCTCCACACAGAAACCCTAAAGATGATATAGGCCTTGAGGGAAATTATTTCCTTCCGAGCCTCCTGTGTAGAGTTACTGATTTTTTTTTTTAAAGTGGCAATTGAGAAAAGTCGTTTAAAATGAAAAACACATATTTTTCCTACGTGAAACTCACATCATTTTAATTTAAATGTAATTAATTAAGTATGTACTTTACTACCTTAACTAGATATGTCTCTCTATTGTTGCTTGTTTCTTGTTATCTGGCCTTGATAAATGCGCTGTTTTTACTTCATCCCATTAAAGGTATCCATATTGCATTATTCCTAGAGTTGAACCGTAACAATTGTGTTATTTAACTATTATAGGAATAATGCTCAAAAGGCGCAAAATTATTTGGTCAACTTCGTTTTTCTTCAAGACTTGGAGGTTACTTCAAGGTCATAATGTTTTATTTCTACATGCGTTACTGGACCTGCTCGCATTCACCAATTAGCATTAAATTCCACTATTAAGAATGGTTGAAACAGGACATAAAGGTTTTGAAATACCTATCGTAAATTAACATAATTACGTGTTTTTTAACAAATGCATATAAATACTTCTGTATTTAAATTTCTTTCTCCTCATCTAATGGCCTGTCAACCCTTCCCCTGTCCACGGGTAGTCTGAGGTCTCAAATAAACGTAATTATTAATAAACTCCCTGTTCTAGTGGCGCCTAACACCGATCAAATTTCCTTACGATTATTTTAATGTTTGAGTAATTAAAATTTATTATTGTTGATTATCGTGTTGGTATTTCAGAATTCATATTAGGAACGGTATTTTATTTTGATTGGCGAGTTGATACTTAAAACACGCTTGTTCTGAAACGAAGTTCCTCTTATTATTTCAATAATGTCGTGATGGTCTCCGTGGTTGAGTGGTTATGATCCTTGGCTATGAATCCGGAGGATGCGAGTTCAAACCCCGGCGAGGGCAACAATTTTATTTCACTAAATTGTTTTATTTCACAATTTATTCATTTAAAAATAATATGTAGTATATTTGCGGAACGTTCCATAATATACTGGTAATATACTGTTAGTATCGCCCAGGTGAAAGACAACCGTCCAGAATCGAAACGTTGCATGAAATGACCGGTCAGTGGCTGAGTTGACATCGCGTCTGGGTCTCACCTAGGCGTCGTGAGTTCATTTCCTCGGCTAAGTCCTTCATCACGACACAAGCAACATATTCAGCTTACTGTGATGGTGGTAGGAGATTTTCAAATATTGTTAGGTTAGGGAATATTTATCGTTCTTTAAATAAAAATGGCTTTAGCCATATTTGGTGACCAGATCTGAATAGCCAGATGCTTCTCCACTTTCCTCTTTCCCATTTCCTTCCCTTCCTTTTGCGACGTATTTCATTAAATTTAAGAAATACAGTTTAAGGATTTTCTTCTTTTGAATCCCTATACATTTTTCTAACTACCCGTATAGAATTTACAGAACAACAATTTGTGGTGTTGCTTGAGTTAGAAATCTGCGTGATCATCAATGTGATGTTGAGGGCCATTTTTGAGTGCTTTTTGAGTCTTTAAGCTTATTATGTTTCCCTACCTAAAGGTATGCCTTATCATCAAACACGTGATTTCTTTCATTTGGTTTTTAAAGAAAAAAACTGTTAATTACCCCTTGGTTTTTCCAAGTAAAGTACCGGGGAGCCTTTATAAAGGATAAGATCCGATATTCAAATTAAAAGAATTCTTATTTAAAACAGATCACCTTTATTTCACTTTAAGGATACGATTATAAGAAGGAGCAAAGCGCGAGAGATTTTAATAAGTAGGCATTATGAATTCTGAACTGCAAGCTAACGTCAGACGAAGTCGAATGTCAGTTCGTTTCCTCAAATGCTCTGACATTTCGTTTGCTGCTGAACACGCATGCGCGTGCCAGTATTGCCACTTGGCAAAAGTTGCCAGTGGATTAATTCAATAATCATAGTTCCTACGAAGACTTGTAACTGAAAAAAAAACGTTGCGAGACATTGGCACTATAAGTGAATCTTTGTCCTCTTTATTTTCTATGGCTATTTTTGCCTCTTGCACATAATAATAACAATAATTAAAACAATAATGACACCATAAAATAATGAAGACGTTTATTTGTCAATGAATTGTTGTCTTACAGATTTTATTTAAAATTCTGATATTTTCCATTTTGTTTGAAAAATTTACGGAATTATCAAAAACCTTGAAATTGCAAATAATTTATAGATATAGTTATATAGATAGATAATAAAATAGGTTTTTTAATTCAAGTATAAATAACACGAAGTAATTTGAAAAATTTGACTTTTCGGTCAAAAGAACACGTCACTCCTTAAATTCTTAGGGTAGTTTGAAATTAATGTCAAATGGCTCCACCCCCGTTGTCCGGGTGTTGACGTAGTGTGGCCGCCCAGAGGGGATGATATTCCAGACACCCCCGATTGTTACATGTCACATGACTTGCCATTAAACAGTATCTATCCCTTCTTTCTAGAATAACGGTTAAACATTCCAAATCTAACTGTTACTTTTAATGTTATTTAGGTTTAAATTTATCGAAAGGGTTGTTTTCGGAAGGTGTAGATTTTCAGGTGGTGGGTAAATAAACGTATGCGCATATTTTGATTGCTTCTTTTTTTGATCGATAATAGGATGGGATGCGTCGTCCGCTTTCTCATCAATGTTGGAGGTGTCAAGCGGTTAAAGCTTCAAATAGTATCAATTTAACTGTATTGGTCATTCTCGGTGACCCTAAAGGTATCCCCGATATACTCGTATCGATGGTTTAGAGTAGTCCAAATTGTATTTATCTCTGTTGCGGTAAGAATCCTCTTTCTCTTTTGTTTTTCGAGGACGTATATTTTTATAACGAATATTTAAAAAATATTTTGAAGTTTTTAAGATGATGTAATTATTAAGTCACATAATGATAGGTGCCGAAAGCGAATATTTCCTGCATCTTTCAAATGGCATGTCAGTGATACCTTTGTATGTGAACGCCGCATAAGCAGTGGCATGCAATAAAGGATGAAGGCTGTTTTTACTCCAGGAAAAATTGCCCACCTTTCTCTTTCCTAACTCCCAACCATCCTCACTACTTTCAGCGTCACATCATACCCCAATTGAGGAAGCCATAGTCTCACTGGCTCCAGGCGGTCGGGAATAGCTGAGGATCTTATTTGGTACTCACAAAATATTTTGCTTATTTAGTAAGAAACTCGTAAGCTCCTTTATTCAGTTGTACACAACAATTAACCGAAGATGATAAAAATTGCCATTTTTACACATTCAAACCATAATTCATACTTAAAATTGAAAAACTAAACACCGCCTACAGAAAAAGCTATGACATCTCCAATTGGTGTATGTATGTTGGGAAGGAGATGGATGAGAGGAAGGTTGGAAAGTATCTTATTAATCAGATATCTTTGAATTCTGAAGGGTGGTCTTTCACCGGGGCGATCCTAAAAGTATCTACCACTCTAAAAATACCCTAAAAACATATTATTTCCAGCGTAATAATATACGATTTTCAATTTTATTTGGTATGTTTGCGGGTTCGATTCCCGTGATAGCGCAAAACATTCATTCAGATTTTTTTCCCATTTAAATTATTGGTGATGTCGGTTACTATTATTATGGTATTATGTAACAGAATCCCAGACGCCACTAAAAATGATATAAAAAAGTACAATACCAGACGTTCTCACATCATAGACGCTGGACCCACGTCTTATCTGCACGATCTTGGATTCACAAACCACATGCGGTCAAGTCATCACCTCTTCAGGAGGCTAAGAATTAAACCAGGAATCCAAAAGAGCTACTTTAAGCTACCTTAATACTATTATGTTACACGCTGTTACCTCATGAAGAAAAAAATCTGAATTTAGATTCATCCAAAAGTCTCTCAGTACAACTCCAACGGGAAATACGTCTGAGCATTGGATGAATTATCATTCGCATTGAATCATTACGTTTCAATTGTTATCTGTATTTTTTAAATATTCCGTAAATTTTTCAAGTCATTATACCTAATGTTATTGTTGATTATTATAATAATTATTGAGTCGTGTAATTGCGTAGAAAAACGATTTATTTTTATTTTATCGAAGGAAGCAATCACTTTGTGGCTTGACATTATAATTTAAATAAAAAATGTTTTTGTTTTAAGCCACTTTATTTTTATATATATTTCTGCATTTGACCGGTTTCGGATGGACTCAACCTTCTTCAGGAATGTACAAAAATGTACAAAAACATTTTTTAATTGAATTATTTTTACATTTAAGACGAATTTTACAGTACTCTTATGATATCTTTTTTTTTCATTAATAAATCGTTCACCGGTGGCCTGATCAGATATTGATTTATTTTATCAAACTGGCAAATTACAAAATAAATATACAATTGGCTACCGAAGACCACGGTAGTGATCTACGCATTTTGTTGGTTTTCCACTCCTATGCTTAAATATTCATGAACGCGCTTTTGTCTTTAATGCGAGATTCCAACCTGAATTTAGGTTATTAAATTGATGTTCCTTAAAATAAGAGGATCCACAGCTGTCGTAATAACCATCCTATGTACATATGTATGCGAGTTCGATCAGCTAGCAATGATTGACCTTCAAGTTGGTACCTTTTAACATCGGTTCACAGACAATAAACAAGAATGGAATATTAATGACGTAGGATTGTGGCTTTTTATGCATTTTCGAATTAGAATACCTGGGGAGATGAATACATGCTGCCTTATTTTCCTTTTTTCAGGAGTAGAAAGGTCGAAGTGACGGGACACCTTAATTATTCACAGTGTTGAAGATGATTAAACAAAATGTCAAATTTGTTTCTTCGGATTGGCGATCCTTGTTTTTTGTATGTATTGATTTTGTTATTATTGTTTTTTTTTTAACTCGCGTGATCGGGTATTTTTTATCACAACACTAGTAAACTTAAATTATCTTCTCCAGGTAGTTATAATAGGAATGAAGGGTTTCGTACATTTAGTGAAATTTTTGTTAGATTTGATATGTGCTGGCTTGTATGCCAATATTTTATTGTTTCGAAGACGCAATCATGTCTGATTACGTCTAAAAGGGAACAAAATGACAATCTAGTCTCCTTTAATGGAGGTAATCTTCCCAACAAGCCCTTCATTGATATGCTTGGTATAACTCTAAGTGACCAGTTCGGGTATGGGGGCTTCATCGAAGACAGAGTAAAGTTAACCTCTCAGATGCAGGGGGTATTATACAGAGCCCGCAGATATATTAATAGTACACAACTGCTGACATTGTACAAATTGCAAGTGCGCCACACTGTAGAATTTGGCAGCCACCTCGGGTCGGGAGCCCCAAAATATCTGAAAAAAATTCTTGACTCAGTCCGTTTGATAGATTCGTCTATCTTAACAGACGGATTCCAATCTTTGGAGTACAGACGTTAGGTGGAAATGCTGTCCTTGTTTTACCGGTATTTTAATGGAAGATGCTCTGTGGAACTAACGTCATCGATCCTTTCGGCACCACGGCATAGTTGGTAAACACGCCAAACGCGCGCCCAACATTTGCACACGGTTGAAATTTGGCACATGAGTCGTTCTTGTATTCAACAGCTCGGCTGTGGAATGATCTGTCGGCCTCTGTGTTTCCTCTCTCCTACAATGGGTCTCTTCAAGATCCAAGTTTATTCCTTCCTATCCTCTTAAAGACGCGGCATCTCTAAAGTTGATATAGGACTTGATATAGGAAAAATTCTACGTCTGAGGATGGAAGAAATATGTTTTAGAAGCTTCTTGTTTTGCTAGTCTGTACATTACTTTCATGTTTACAACATAGTAGTAACATATATCCATATATATTATGGAGAGAGTGTCTTTACATTTTTGGGTATTTAGCCTTTATTAGTTTTGGGTTCTAAGAAAAAAAATGGTTTATATTTTTTTTTACTTAAAATTTCCAATCTGTTCAATGAAATAATAACCTTACAAAATTGACAACTGTATGTTAAATAAATCATTCTGTCACAATCACACTGTTGCCCTTTGAATCAAAAGTTTTACCATCGTTTATACATCAATCTTGAACTTAACAGTATTCAAAGTGCAATTAACTTAACTATGTAAATTATTTTATCTCAGTACGCGAATTCTTTAATCGAGTGTTTGGCATATTGCGTAGTAAACACATCACTAGCCGCATCCTACCGAGTCAATAACATTATAGGGATTCCTCGCATAATTCAAACTCTTCGCATTCTCTCCCTGAATACATCGATAAACTAAGCTCCATCGAGCAAATGCAAACCGATCCGGGCCCGTGGGATTCTGAATTTTCAGATAAATGGACAAAGAACCGTAAATGGGGGAAATTAACCGATTTCTGGAATTATCCATGTACAGATAACGGTAGGTTGGTTCCATGTGGGAAAGAAAAAGATAGCGCAGATAAAAGTTTTTAATATTCACGTATATAAAGTCGCCTTTATATATTCTGTTGGAAAAGAATGAAAAGTTGAAATATGCAAAAATTGGAAATATTATAACGTATCTTGAACAAAGTGCCCTTGACGCGCCAACCGACGGTCATACCTTGATTTTATAACCTTTTATAAAGTCTGCAATAACGTTGTAAAAAATAAAATAATATACTTTAAAATACCACGCAGAACAAGAAGGTTTAACGACTTATTCCACGTTAGTCGGACGCGCACAAATTCTGGTGTATAAAAGAATGTTAGAATTATTCATTCAAAATCAAACTTTGATGGCTTCTGACATTTTTTTTATATGCAGTACTTTTAGTAGAAAAATTGAAAGATGTTTTCACATAAAAAAAAAACAATTCGACGTAGATACTTTCCTCACACATAGGAAGCTTTTATCATTTACCTGTGTAACATTATTTTTTAAAATTATATATAAAACTGTTTAAAAAATATTAAAAAAAAACAATCAAAAAACAAAAATTAAAAAACATAAACGAAAAAAAATAAATAAAACAAAAACCAAAAAAAAAAAAAAAACAATAAACAAAAATCAAAAAACAAAGAAAAAAACAAAAACAAACAAAAAACACAAAAGATCAGATATTATTGAACAAGGAAAGCATGAAAGATTGAGGTTAATTATTTTCCTTAGAGGTTTTTCTGACGTATCTTCCTTCCAATCGCACTCACAATTACTATTAAAATAGGTGAGTTAGGCATCTAATTAATAAGTTTTATTAACATAATTAATTTAAAAACAGTATTTGAATAATTTTTAATACTTTACTTGTAAAACGTTGGAATAACTACTCGTTGTGATTGTTGTGAATACATGTTCTTACGACGAAGAATAGATAAATAGGAACTATATTAAACACGTTACTGACGCTGTTACAACTTAAATTTAGCACGTAACATTTTCCGGAACTTTTATTATCATGTCATAATATATCAAAGGGTGTTTTTAACGGTTGAACATCTTCTTATCTTGTGTCAATATACTCATGTTAATATGAACACATGTACCTACCTACTCACCTATTGTACTTTTATATGTCTACATTTTAATATAAACATTTAAAGGCAGAATGTAATAAATAATAACTACACACCTGAAATTTTCACGTTCGCCATGACGCGGATTTCAACAGTTTATTGAAAATGTTGTCATCTTTACTAGAAAAAATAGAAATTTGAAATTTTCAGAGTAGGAATGCGAAATTTTTACCCAATTTTCTGGTATTTTAAAATAAGAAAGTTATACGAGTATTATAGACTTCATTGTTTATTTAATTATTTAAAATCAACGGTATAAATATACCATAAACAATAATTTCATGTCACAGTTAACAAGTCACAATCATAAGAATATATAACAAATAATTTTAAATTGTTAGTATTAAATGTGGCATTAGGTCGTACAATGACATCAGAGAGTATATAAAGAATAAAATTACAAGAAGGATATAAAAGTGAAAGATATGCGTACATATAAAAAATAATGTAATAGCCTTCTTGTACTTACCTTCCGTGCAATAGATTCGCTACATCTACGTATCTACTACTAACTTCATGTAATTTAGGTACAAACGAGTGTTTGTAATGCTCAGTCCTGGTGTTGTTACATTTTAACAGGATTGTGTAACGAGTAGCTCTCGTAGGTATATGAAATTGAATGAGGTTAATTATAATTAAATCATGGCTGAATATGTCTACATTCACAAAGTTCGGAATCCTTTAGGTCCCATTTATACATCATATATGTACAACGACTGTGACTACATCGGATGCGATTCGAGAAGGTCCACGTCTTCCGAGGGAGAGAGAACCCTGGCGATTCAATACAATTGGCGCCCTCGTGGCAGCCGGCTGCGTTTTGTAGTCGCTCCCGATTTACCTTGGAAGGATCGGGAAGTTATTAATTTTCCCGGTGTAAAAATAGCATAAAATAACCGCAATAATTTTTGGGTTACATTTATAAAAATTACATAATTTTAGTGCTGTCGTTTCGAGCTTAAATCAAGTTTATAATAAAAAGCCAAATATTTTGAGTTGAAATCTGCTTCGTTCTTCCGAATTAACGCATTAGACATCGGTCACATCCTTAGAGTAATAATACATCTGGCGGCGGTCGGTCGAACACGTGCGGAACTAGTGAAGTGCGGTGGTTGTAAAAATATTGTATTGTATACAACCGGGAAGTGAACCCCAACAAGAACACCAGCTGGGGCGAGAACGAGCCTTTACCTACGTCATTGAGATAGTGGCCAAGTACCTCAACAAGCACGACTTTGACCTGATCTGCCGGGTGCATCAGGTGGTAGAGGACGGGTATGATTTCTTTGCCAAGAAGCAACTGGCACTGCAGAGAATTCGATAATGCAGGAACAATGATGTCAGTGGACTACACGATGAAGTGCTCCTCCGGATCCTGAAGCCGGCTGACAAGCGCCTGGCGTACGTGCAGACGAACATCAATCCGACCCCTCACGCCACCAGGGGCGTAACCAAGACAAAGAAGATTTTGAGGCCCTCTGGATAAATCCCACCGGCCACCATCCTCCCCCGCCGCTCCACCCTTTTAAGAGTGTTCTGTGTTATTTATCCTAAAAATATGGATAATAATTCTTTGTCTTAGCTTAAATACATTCTTGAATATAATGGAAACAGTCACTCTATCATTTGTATTATCGTCTTGCAATATTAAATACATTCTTGAATATAATGGAAACAATCACTCTATCATTTGTATTAGCGTCTTGCAATATTAAATACATTCTTGAATATAATGGAAACAATCACTCTATCATTTGTATTAGCGTCTTGCAATATTAAATACATTCTTGAATATAATGGAAACAATCACTCTATCATTTGTATTAGCGTCTTGCAATATTAAATACATTCTTGAATATAATGGAAACAATCACTCTATCATTTGTATTAGCGTTTTGTAATATTAAATACATTCTTGAATATAATTTAACTTCATCTCTTTATATGGTCTATAAATAATGTGTAATGATGGCCTGTCCAAAAAAAAATAAAAAAATAAAAAAATAAATAAATAATAATAAATTCATAGAATAGACGTAATATAAGAATAATATAAGAATAGGAAGTAATATTTGTACAGCGCCCCTGAGGTGATTTCTCACAAAAGCGGCGCTATAAAAATCATCCGATTATTATTATTAATCAAGGTGCTTGTTTTTCACGTCCAAGGTCTGCCACTGAGTTCGCCACAACTCTTCAGGGGAGTATCGTGATAAAAGCAGTCTAAGCATTGGTCGGTAAGGAATCAATATAAATCGCGTGCAGTTTGAATGAGTGATACTGAGAACACTCCGTTCCATATATTTTTATTGGGGATCGTACACGGGTCGGTGCGGGGGCGTTCTTCCAGTATTAGAGTGCAGTAGTATAATAATAATAATAGTTGGATGATTTGTATAGCGCCGTTTTTGTGAAAAATCACCTCAAGGGCGCTGTGTGTATATTTTAGTAACTTTTCGATATTTAACGATTTTTTTCTTAACTTTCTTGTTAAAAGAATTTCTTTTAGTTAATAAAAACGCCTTTAAAATATTATCAGGAATTTATTAATTCGGCACTTTAATAATGTCATGAAAGCACGGTGAATAAATTCAAAATTCAACAACCTCGTCATCACTCGACTCACAAAGGACATACTAAATGCGGGACGGTAAAACACAAATCTGCAATACCAACAGTTTATTTGCTACAAATATCCTGACATCAGCAGACCCGTGTGGGGGTCCAAGCAGCGCGACATCGCGCAACATTATCCGCATTTTTGCTGCACTCCGGCATTGTTGTTTTCATACCAACACACGAGGTAGCCCTCTAACAGTTCTTTCATGAGAAGACGAACGTTTAATTTTTACAAATGTGGGTTTTTCCAGCTGTAAATAAGTAATATTTATACATTATATTAGAATCCGTTTATTCTCCAAGAATGCATACACAAATAGTTCATAAAACATGTTGAAGAAAAAAAAACATAATTAATCTAGCGGTTCGGTTGAGACTTATCCAATTTCACTGCCTGGCCGCCGGACTAACATACAACATTTAAGCACCGACGCACTCATTATGGGATAATCAACTTTTAAGGCCGGCGCGTCTTCAGATAAAATCACGACACGATCTTTATCTCTGATAAGGCTCGATAAAGTCACCAGATAGTCATCAGAAGTGTCCGATTATCATCTCTGACTAGTCATTAGTATTAAGTATTACGTTAATTCCGTTTCTAATCTTTGAAACAGAATCGTTAAAAGTTATTTTACCAAAGGAAATTTAATGCTCACATATCGTAAACATTCTCGCATATTTAAGGTAATTAATATCGTTAGAAGGCTTTCATAAGACAAAAGACTTTAATTAAGTAACAAAAATATTTTTTATTTATATATACTGTAGTACTATAGTCATTAGGAATACATGCTTATAATAAAACTTTCATTCTTTTTTGTTTTATCTTTTTTTTATGTTAATAGAGTCCAAACTGTCAAGAGCCAGTGAGACTATGGCATCCCCGATTATTATTATTATTTTTTTATATGAATACCCCACAAGAGTCCCAACTGCTCCCAACCGTCTGGAGCCAGTGAGACTATGGCATCCCCAATTGGGGAATGTTGTGTGGCTGAAGCTATTCGGCTGGTGGAGGGGAGGGAAAGGGAAGAGGAAGGGGGAGGAAATACCTGGCTATTCAGATCTGGTCACCAAACACGGCTAAAAGCCATTTCAAGCAACGTTTCAATTCTGAATTGTGGTCTTTCACCAGGGCCATACTGAAAGTATCTACCACCTTGGAATGTGCCGAAAATATGCAATAGATTTTTTGAAACGAATAAATTGTGAAATAACACAAAATACACAAATAAAATTTACTTGCGCACGCCGGGATTTCGGACCTGCGACGTCCGGATTCGTAGCCGAGCATCGTAACCACTCAACCACGGAGGCCGTCTGAAGATGAACTATTATTATTATTTAAAATAAGGTATTAGGTATTTATTATTATATACAGGGGTTCAAATTCTTCACCGTGATAAAGAAGACAAAAAATTGATAATTTAGAAGCACTGGAAATTAGAAAATTCCCAAATTTGATTGAAATTGTGTTTTTTTATCAAGTGAATATTGCACAAGAGTTCCAATTACCCGAAGTTAGTGGGACTATAGTATCCCCAACTAGGTTATGTTTTAAATCAAAAGGCAGCTGGGAGCGGGGAGGGGAAGGCGATGGAGAAGAGGAGGGTTGGGAAGTATCTCGTTATTCATAATTGGTCACCAAACATGGCCAATGTTATTTAAAGCAACGAACGTTTCGATTCAGAATAGTGGTCTTTCACCAGGGCGATACTGAGAGTATCTACTACTCTGTTGTGATTAGTGAGTCTTTGGAACGAGCGCACGAGTTATTTCGGAAGAATGTACGTTTGAGAGAGGCGGGAAGTCTTTTAAGGACATTGATAGAAGGGTGAATACAGACATTTCAGGCTAGCAGTCGCTAATGGAGTTCTGATGTATGACAGTGAGGGATGAAACTGGCGGAGGAATGACGAAAGTCGATTTAATTCAATGGAAATGACATCCCTGTAGCGAATGTTTGCTAAAACCATCTTCGACCGCATTGCGAATGAGAAGATTCGAATAAAATACAACGCCAATAAAATTAGGAATATTCAGAAAGGGACACTTTGATTATTTGGATATGCAGAGCGGACGGACATAGAAAGGGATGGGAGTAAAATATGATAAGTAAAATAAGTCGGGGATGTTACAGGAATACAAGACACAATTTAATCAAATACACATGTGTCAGAAGAACAATATCAATGTATAAGAATTTATAATAATAAGTATTACGATTCAAATTGTATTGACTTATCTAGTAAATCAAACTTTAAAGATATCGGAATTATAATGGATGGTAATATTAAATTTAAATCTTCAATAAATCCAACTATTATTAAGTTAAAAGAGAAAAAAACTTTCATTTTTTTTTGTCTCAAAATTACTACATTACAGAACTTATTAAAAATCATTTTTTTCTGTGCATTATCCCATATTCTTATAAGTCATCGTTATTAGCACTTAAAACAATACAAATAAAAATTATACTTAATCCTACGACTTCCAACAGACAATATTTTCAGACTTATTTTAGTTCCACCACTATCAAAGCTATAAAATAATACAAAAAACAATACCCCAAAACTTAAAGACCTCAGTAACAATATATAGATACCTTAGTTCAATAGGGTACTAACTCTAAATACCTCATTTTGAGAAAACTGGATTTGGAAAATTTTCATAAAGACATCGCTCCGATGTAAAGTTATTTTGCCCACCTATAACATAACAATAGATGCAACATGTAAGTAATTTATCAACCCATAATATCATAGGTGTAAATGGCTACATTTATAACGTTCCAAACGGAAACATTTGACGTGTTTCTCCATTGTTGATTTCATTATAATTCCATAAGGAATTATCTGATTATATAATTAGGACTAATTAGACTTATTTTTCTTATTGAAATATGAGATGGGGGAGTTTCTTTACCATTTTTCATCATTTACTCAAAGCCCAGATATTTTGAGTTATTTCCCCATTGAACTAAGGTATCAATACACTCATCAATAAATAATACTGTTAGAAGTAACACCATAGGAGGTCTAATGGTATTACTGTTACGAACAACAGTAGCCCAACATCATGATGTGTATAATCGTATAAAATTATTCAATGATCTTCCTACGGACATAAGGACAGAGGTAAATTACGAAATATTCTAGAAATTTTTTAAAAATGTTTTTAAAACACCCAGCCTAATCCATTGCCCAGTACCAAATTATGTATTTTCTTCTATTTATATGTTTAAATGCATATACGAGTATGTTGAAATGTATACTATTTGCTGAAATGTTAAATATGATCTTGTTATCTTACATTTTACCGACTATTTTATTAATTCATAGAATACATGATATTTAATCAAGACATACGTAGAGTAGATTCAGTAAATCACCATACTAGGCGGTTGCCTGTTTCATGGTGACCAATGGAGTATAGTTACTTTCTATGACGTCTAGTGTAAACATATGGATTTAGTATGTAAACATGTTGAAAATTGGAAAAATTATAATATAAACTAGAAAAAGATATGCGTGAAGATTAGATTATAAAAAAAATACATAACTCTTTTTAATATTTTTTTTCTTTATGTGTGCATGCATGCACACATGTGCATGTTGGTGCATACATACATACACACGTAAACACACATGTACATGTACATATATATACATATATGAACACATATCCATACACATATATACACATACACATACATACACATATATCACCACACAGATAAACAATACATACACCTCTATCTACGTACGAGAAATAGGCTACTAAGCCATCACATTCACGCATCCAAAGTTCCCAAGCGCCTTCCTGATACTG
This sequence comes from Halesus radiatus, assembly GCA_022606495.2. NCBI lineage: Eukaryota > Metazoa > Arthropoda > Insecta > Trichoptera > Limnephilidae > Halesus > Halesus radiatus. The sequence goes on from JAHDVE020000023.1 coordinate 152,358, forward strand.
TGGTATTTGGCTATTGACTTTATTTCAATAAATATATAAACGGTTATAATGACATGTGAAATGTACAAAGATGTGATTAATACTACACACATTCGATTTCTTTTACTATATGTTACTAATGAGAATGACTATCTGAAAAACACTATGTACATAATTTTGTATTTTTATAATTGTTATTCATTTCATGTTTTTATATACGTACTTATCCTTCCTTGGTTAAAACATTTTAAATATACATTTTTTTTTAATTTTTCGTATTTGTTTTTACCTCCCAGTTTAACTATACTTTTAAAACACAAATTATTTAATAGTCTCGTAATTTTTGAAATGTTCCTGCATACTTAACTTTCTTTATTTGAAATATTTTATGGATTTTTTTTAATATTTGCTTTCACTATTGTTATTCCCTAATAATGCACAATTTTCCATAAATCATAGAATGCTTTAGAAGAAAACCAACAAAGCTTCAAAAAAGTGCTATACTTAAGTCGAATTCCAAAGGCGAACCGATAATATAGTGAGAGAAAAAAAAATACATAATAAAAGGTCATCAGTGAAAATCTTATACAGGTTATCATTAGATCATCCACATTTTAAATTATTAGGTAGGTACACTCGCGTAATGGATTGCCAAAATTAAATGGCGCAATACAAAGCTATTTTTACTTTTCCTGGAAGGCTTCAAATAATAATAGTCATTTGTAGCAGGCAATAATTATGTCCGTAAAATTTAGTTGTTTTCATGGACTTAATTAGCGGATCGTTAAAGCATAATCTGACCACTGATGTAGTCGGCAGACGAAAGTATTCGGTAGATTTCCGGAATGGTCAGGTGGCCGGGGGAGCAACATTCAGGGTCAAATTTATCAATACACAAAAACAAAAACATTTAAAAAAAAAAATTATAAACTAAATATACAGAAAGAATAATTAAACAATACTTATGATTAACTAAATTATTAAATTTGAGTGATGGAAGAATTATTTTAGATCCAGTTTTTTTTTAAATTTAAATCTTACATAACAAAATTGACAGCCCTGATTTACTTCAGCTAATAAACTTACCAGAGCTCAGTAGATTAGAGCGCAAGGTCCCGGATAGACCATGAGGTTCTGTGTTCGATTCCCAGCTGCTAGCGTTATTTTTTTCTTTTCTGTGTTTTTTCGGATTAACGTTTCATTCTAGAATTGTTAATATTATCCTCAATGATAAAAAATATATTATAATGAGGTTTATGAGATTCAATAAGTTATTAAAAAAATATATATATATATAAATTCTAGACTAGCAGAAAAAGTCATCAGATGTCTCATATAAATAAAAATCGGATAGGTATATTCGAGACACTATCTAACGATTACAAATAAATTCGGCTAGAATCTCGCAGTCGTAAAAAGGTAGCAGCGAAAAATATATTAATTGAAGAACAGTTCTTAGAAATCGAAGTATGACACTGATAAAAATTATAGGACGGATTGGGGTAGCCGTAGCTCAGTGGATTATAGAGCAAGGTCCCAAATAGACTATAAGGTCATCGGTTTGAGTCTCACCTGCTACCGTTATCTTTTATTTTCTGTGTCTTTTCGTTTTCATGTTTCATTTTGGGAGTTGTTAATATTATCTTCAATGATTAAAAAATGAAATGTTTTGTTTAAACCACTATTTAACACATAAATATCAACATGATTCGGAAGCAAAGATTCAATCATCAGGGTCCACAGTATACTAAAGAAATAATGACAGGAACAGACAAAAAATAAAGATAGAAAAATAATCAAGTAACAATAGACAAATTACAAACATAAACAAAACTTTAAAATATAAAATAAATAAAAAATAAAGAGGGAAGTTTCGCTTCCGAAACATGTTGTGATATGTATATATTAAATATTAGTTTAATAAAACATTTCGCATTCATTTTAAATAAATTACTCGTCTACAAAGAAAAAAAAAATTTGGTTTTCCAAAGTGTGACATGCATTTTCTTATAGGTTTTATATGTGAAGTAGAAAGTAAATTTAATTTAAAATAATGGTTACCTTCATCATTATTAGTTAGCCTGTTAAATAATATCAATTATCCGTTGTAAAAAGTTGCATCTGCGCCAAGGCTTTAACATAAATCGTTAAAAAGACATTTTCAAATTAAAGTTTAGTTTTAAAATAAAACAATAAATTTGTTTACATCACTTTGACTTTTATACTTATTGCCTACCGGGTTGAGCTACTACCGTAGCTTCTTCAGGGAAGTATAATACTCAGTATTGTGTTGCATTATATTAATGATGAAAACACAGTTATTGTTTTCTTTTAAAAACATAATGTCACATTATTAAGTTACCGCTTCATATGAAAATTGATTAAACATTAATGTTAGTTATTTTTCTAGCTAAGGAAGGTACCTACTTACAGGATATAGTTATTCATGAATATTAATGTTTATCCATTTAACATCAAAACAATTGAAAATTTTTCTGTGTTTGAGAAAAAAGCATTTTGTCATCTATATATATAAAAATCAGTGTAAGTTTGTTTGTTTGTTTGTTTGTTTGTTTGTTTGTTTGTTTGTTTGTTTGTTTGTCCTCGATTTTATCGAAAATTACTGGACCGATTTCGCTGAAAATAGCCCAGTTTGTTTCTATTAGTGCCGGAAAGGTTTAGAAAGTAGTTTGAATGAAATCCAATATTCAAAACTGTTGCTATAACGTTTTAAAATTAGTATGAAAAACATTGAACCCGCCATGTTTTATTTAGGTTAGCCCATATATATAACAGTCTGGTTAGCCACAGACTGCATATTCAAATGAAGAAGTTTTTTTTGGGGAGAATATTTTAAAAATGGAAAACACGAGTGGGAACCTAGAACTTTATGATATAAATATGTTTTTAAAAAATAAACGTTCGTAATGAAATAAAATATTCAAATGAATATTTCATTATTCAGAGATAGTTACTTTCGCCGTCAAATCAATTATTGTACCCGAGCAAGGCCGGTGGAATAAGTCGTAAAGGTTTTTTATTCACAAATGTTTCCCTTATAATTATGTCCAAGTAATGAAAGCTGACATGAATTTAACTGTAAATAGGAAAAAAAATAGTAGAAACTTTAGGCATTTTTTTCATAATTTCTTCAAAGATTGGTATTCACTTTGTGGCGTCATTATTCATAAATGAATTAAAAATTACTTTGTAAACACCCCTTTTTTTAATATATACATATCAATATGTTTCGAAAGCGAAGCTTTCCTGATCAGGAAATACAGAATACAAAATAAATAAAAATGTCAAATATGGACAAACGATAAACAGTAACTTACAACATTAATGAAAAAATCTTTTATTCAGACGAAAATGGTGCAGATACTCGCATGGTAATCTCCAACTACATTTTCGAATGCGCCGTTAACTCAATGTTTATATTTGACGCAGAAAGTGAACCCGTCAAAATCATCAGAAAAAAGCCGTACTTGCTCTATTTTATAACATATGATATCCCTGACAATGGACACTGATGACAATTACATTTTCAATCCTTCGAAACATCGCAAACATGTCAAAATTATTAAAATGTTTTACGGTCATATTCTAAAAAACCTAATTTGTTACAATTAACAATACAAAAATATCATACACATTTTTTTAGGTCTGATACTTTATTTTTTTCTAGGCTTATAAAAAGACTCACCAAAAAAATGTCCAGTTAAAAGAAAGTCCAAGGCGTGTTCTACTCACAGTATTTAATTGAATCATCTATGATATTTTAGGCCATCCAATTTTCAAGTTAAAAAAACATGATTTTGCATTACTTCTCATCGCCTTGGGTATAATGCAGATAAGTGGCAAAGGAAGTGCTGGCAGAAGGTAACCTTTTGGATTAGGAATCTGGGAGAGGCTTAGTACATAATAAATAAACTCAAACATAATTTAATCTGAAACTACACAAACAGCTTTTCATACCGAACTGCTAAAAATATTATATTTCACTTGTCAACTTACGTTGGCACATCGCTCCCTCAGTTCATAATTGTAAAATAACTTATTTAGTCACAAAATACGTTAGGTTTATGTACAAGATTTCAAATTTATTTGTTAAAATCTAATACTGCATTACATAATAAAATGTGATTTTTTTTCAACGAAAACTATGTGTTAAATTTTTTGAATTTCCTGTAAGTGGGTAGGTATGAATAAATCCATAAATTGTTACAATCAATAAGTGTTTCAGGCTAATAATTATTGTTTATAAAAATAATTGTTACCCTTTGCGCTATGCACAAAAATCTGGCATTAAAAACTTTAGTTTATCAATTAATAAATCCATAAATGTTTAAAATCATAATAAGATGCACGCGTTATAAATCTTTTAGGCTTCATTTCTAAGTACTGACTCTAATAATAATTTTTTTTTAAAGTTGTTACAGTTTTGAACTCAGCGATCGCAACGAACCAGCAATAAATCGACAACATTTAAGTAACTAAGAATTACATTAATACGGTGTTCAACATCCTGTAAAGATGTGTATTATTTCTCGATATATTAGCATTATTGGGGCAAAACCGAGCAGTAAATAAAATCACATTAAAAAGATACTTAAGGCCACTTAACACCCTTGTAAGAATAAGAATAAGAAAGAACCAAACACACGAAATGATAACTTGAGGGTCAAGAAAAAAATCTTATTAATTATATTGTAAGATCTGGCAATGCATATTTTTTCCCATGGAACATTGGTTTAGTATTTGCCAGAGTGGTTCTACCCACAAAATATTTAAAATTCCATAATTTAAGAAATTAAAAAAATGTGATTACCGCACAAGAGTCCCAACTGCTCCCAACCGTCTGGAGCCAGTGAGACTATGGCATCCCCAATTGGGGTGTATTGTGAGGCTGAAGCTATTGAGGAGGGAAGAAGACGAGGTAAAGGAAGGTGGGGAAGTACCAGGCTATTCAGATCTGCCGCAAATAAACTACATATTATTTTTAATTAATAAATTATGAAATAACACAATTTGATAAAATAAAATTGACTTACGCACACTGGGATTTGAACCCGCGACTTCCGCAATTAGTAGCAAAGGTATCACTCAACCAAGGAGACCAACATATAAGTAATGTTATATAGCAATAGAAAAATATTCCCGATGATGTATGATTTAGGGTTATGCTCAGGGTGACAGCAGAATCTACAGTACAGAAATATATAGGTATTACCAAGGGACACACCCTCAGTTGGTTGCCACAAATAAAGCTATTGAAAACTGGTGCAGAGGCTGTGCAAATCCAACTATGTTGTCCAATATAGAGATGTCAGAAAACGAATTGTTCAAGCAATAAGTAACCGACTTTTGAAGCGGAAGACATCCTTCAATTTGGGAGGCGGGTATGGGTACCGTTGCCTCGGAAATCATTTATTGGATAAATAACACCTGTGCCATAAGTTAGTCCAAGTGGTTTGCTACTTTTAGTAACTTAGAAGGGGTTCCCGGGTTCATAGAGTAACGCTAATCCAAGTCTTGGCTACGAATGCGTCTGCCCACCAGTTGCGTAGTGATCGAGAGAGGCCGGTTGAGAGAGACCCTTTGACTTCTCCAGCTAGACTTTCTCGACCCATAACCTTGCACCGCGGTGCGAGGGATGGATTAATACGTCCATCACTCCTGGACACACTGACCCCGAAATTCCTACCACTCTTCATCCCCTTCCCAGAACTTCATCTCTTCTGTTTCCTTAAAAATACCCTCCACACAGGATATCCAACGACGAAATTGGCTCTGAGGAAAACAATTTTCCTCGAGGCTTCCTGTGTGCAGTTATGTAAAAAAAACACAAGTAATAAAATTAACCATAAAAAGACATTAAAAAAATGTTTTAGACACTCTTTGAACACTCTCTGGGTGTTTCCACATCGTCCCACGACTATGATAGTCATTATTTATTGTATCGTACTTATTCTTCTTTATCACCGGCCTTCTTGGATCCATTTATGCATATATAGGGCTCGTTTAAATTTCTCCAGATTTGCTGATTCCTGGGATCTCTCACTCATCCGAACTCAACAGTTCTCTACAAGCATATACTAAAAATAAAACAAAAACATATATTTTCATCTGCTTGCTTTCTAGCAAAGGGCTAGTCTATGATGTAATATATCAATGGCTAATATATGATCAACTTACATATCCTGCTGATCAAGATATGATGTGAATACCATACTATCTTCGCAGCCAAATCCACCGAAATATACTTAGCCATTATCATGCAAATATTATCCCTATTCACCCTAAAGTCTCGTTGTGCTTTTTTCAAAGCCTTCTTTGGGTGGTGGCGGTAAGTCGACCACAATCCGCTAATGAGACAGCTCCATTTGTCGGCGGAATAAATACAACCTTAAGGCTTTCGCGGCTTCGCTTCGCCGCTTTCAATATATCACACTCTGAAGCCAAATTACCATGGTTTATTGTTTGTTTCCGACCGTTGCACTAATTTTAATATGATAAATTACCCGAGAAGGTTAGGTGCTCGGCCGTGCGATATTGCACCCAAGAAATCGGGAAGTTTATTTTGTCTTGATTATTGCTATGCATTTTTTGGATCGATGACTTATGTGTAGGGCAACTTTTAAGTGAGAAGCAGTAAATATTAATATTGTAATTTTCAACTTCGTGCTAATGCGCCTAGTCGATTTGACAATATCTGTAGCAGAGCTGAAAGCCCCTTAGATTAAGGCCTAGGGGTCGCAGGTAAAACCCCAGATTGGGTAATAAAGACGTATGCATTTGTTTATGAACATAAAGAAATCAAAAGAAATAGACTTAAATATTTATTGTATAATATACGCCCTATATAAGTTTTCAAATATAAAGTAAGTTATTATAAACAGGTTCAAAACACATCACAGTTGGTTCAAAGATAATAAATCGAACAAATACAGGAATAACATAGTGTATGTACCATTCTAAGTAATAAGTTCAGAGGCGAAAAATGAAAACATACCTCACATTCACTGTTACTTATACTCTAGACACATATTAATAATTATAGAAGATGTATGCAATAATAGTTTCTTTGTATTTGTATTCTGAATAGTTGAAAATGTCTACTACCATATATCTGAATATGTATTACCTACTGTGTGCAGTCGAGGTACCAATAAATATTTGAATGACTCAATCCTGAAATTATTGTTACAGTTAAACAAAATTTTAGATCGAGTAGTTCTAGTTGGAATATTAATTGTAATTAAGCTGACGATATCAGGGCTGTCTATAAAACCATTAACAATTTTGAAAATAAAAGTTAAGTCAGAGACAATTCTTCTATCTGATGGATTTAATAATTTTAGTTTTTTCATAAAGTAATTGTAATTAATAGTTTCAATAGGTAAACCGAGTTTATAGTTACCATATCTTAGAAATTTATGTTGAATTTTTTCAATGGAGTCAGAATATATTTTATAGTGAGGGGACCATATAGAAGAATTATAATCGACTTGACTACGAACTAAGGAAGAGTATAATAATTTTAGTTTTGAAATATTCCTAAAGTCTCTGGTATTTCGGAGATTGAGGCCGAACATTTTTAAACCTGTATTAGTCATAGAATTGATATGAGTAAGAAAAAATAATTTAGAGTCGAAAACAAAGCCAAGATCAATAATTTCGTTGACAGACGAGAGAGAAAGTAGATGTCTTTTTACCCCGTTAAATGGGAAGATTCGTTTTGTACCCATCGTTCTTTTTAGATGTATAACATTTGAATATCGAAACGAAGGAATTAATTAAGAAAAGCTTTGGAAATTATATTAATAGACAATTGAAAATTTCGCGTTCGTGTTAAATGTCATTTTTACATATATGTTGTATATTATGAGCGATTTTCATATTTTTGACGTGATATTCTGGTATTTTAAAATAAGTTATATAAAAAATTAAGTAAAATTTTATTTTCTAAATATTTCTTTGTTTAAGATTTAACAAGTTTGAATATAGATCAAATGAAACGCAACTAACTTCATGTCGAAAACACCACGTACTGTCATTATTTTTTAGATTTTCAAGAAGAAAAAGATATAAAAAAATTTAAAATTGGAAACAAAAATACTTGTATTTTTATTGTAAAATACCAAAAAGGTAACGAAACACCACTTTTATTGCAAAATACCACGGTTTTTGTTGAAAAATAACCCCATTTTCACATCCTTCTCCAAAATTATCGCGATTTTCACCAATATACCTAACACGAATTTCACCGAAAAATAACACAACCTTTTTCCAAAAATATTGAGAATTTTTCAGATCAGATTTGAAATGACAAGTATTTTGGCATATCTATTCTCTTCTCTCATCCTTCATATTTTAAACATTCCCTAAATTAGTGAATAATCCGGCAGGTTTCGGGCAGTTCTAATGTAAAAAACAATGCTAATAATGATTTGTCATGCAAAATACCTATTCTGTTCCATTTTAATGTTTTTTTTAAATTTTGTAACAGAGTAGGTACTTAAACCGAGGTAGTAAAGAGGCCACTCAACGTGATTCGGTCTCGACTCCAGACAGGTATTAATTCTTTCGAAGGCATCCATCATCCGACACACTTACTCAATAATTATTGCTGATCATTGTAAATGCACCGAACACCAGTACTTGATCATACAAGAAAATTACTATTATTATTCGATTCATTCACTTTCCCCAATAAATGACATAATAAATAAAAAAAATAATGATACCCTTCATAATTAAGAAGAACGGCTTGGCTGCCTGTTTCATACAAAACAAAATTTTGGACTTAAGGCCAAAATTCTGACCCGAAATGAATGATATTTTTTTATTATGTAAGGATTGGAAGATTTATTTTTAATTTTTGTTTTACATTATGAAATATAGGTCATTTCATAAATAGATTTTTCACGATTTTAGAGACAACTTTAGCAATTATTTGGGTTTTAAGGGTGAAAAAAAAAATATATATAAAAAGTTATCCCATCAAATATGAAAATATAACGAATTATAAAATAAAAATAAAAACGTTAAAATCAACATAATGATGGGCTTTAATTTAAATTCAAAATTTCGTTTACAAATGAAACTTTTTAAGATTATTTATTTATTTATTTGAAATTATTATTGACTATTATTATTCGACTTAAAAAAGTATATTTATAAAAAAATTCTGCTAGGTGATTATTAAAAAAAATTGAGTGTAAAAAAACCTCTTGGTGTAAATTTCTCGAGCTTCTGCGGTAATGAAATGTCACCACTGGTGAAAGACTGCCATTCACGACTACCAATAAAATTCATGCGAAAAATGAATAAAAAAATGTTAATATCTATTAAAAGCTTATTACGCTTTTTAAGGTCATTTTATAAATATTTTCCAGTCCCAAAAATTATAAATACTTCAATAAATACCAACTCTTCTTTTGCTACAAATCTTCTAATAAATGTAACATCAATAGAAAAGGAGGATAAAATAGTAACTGTAAAACTATCATCTCTATACTTAAATTTTCTAATAAAACTGTGTTCATCTGAAGCGACCTGCCAGTAAAGTATGTTTTTCTGTATCTGTTTGCGCATAATTAGATAAAGAATATGAAGTAACATTTGTACAGAGCCCTTGATGTGATTTTTCACAAAAACGGCGCTATAAAAATCATCCAATTATTATTATTTTTATTTAGAATTGAAACGATGCTCAAAATTACTTTAGTAACAGGATTTAATAGCCAGGTGCTATCCAACCTACCTCTTTCCCACCACCTTTCCCTTTCTGTCCCTTGTTAATTTGGGGATGCCACAGTCCCACACGCTCCGTATAGTTGGTAATATTTTGCGAAATTCACATGAAAAAAATTTATAAAAACCAGCTGTTTGAACAAATCAATTATTTCGACGGCCTCCGTGGTTGAGTGATTCCTTGACTACGAATCCGGAGGTCGCTGGTTCAAATCTAGAGTTCTAGAGTGGTATATACATTTTTTGAAAATGACATTTATTCAACATATCAATATTTGTGTAGTTTTAACAAGAGGAAAACTTAATATTAAGTAAGTTATCATGTTACCAAATACGTTATTATCGACTTTAAACATTATAAGCTATTAAACTTTACAATTATATTTGATAATAACTAGTAGGCACCTTTTTACAAAACTAATACTTCGTTAAAAGGCGTATTTATGCTATTTAAAAATGAAATAAAGTTTTCTTAAAATGCATCGTAGTATAAGATTTGTTTAAAAACCTTTTGTCACTTGAAGATTTTTCTTCAATTCGTGTTTTCAAATAATCTCTTTACAATCTGTGTAGGATTTTTTTTATTACGTTTCTCCGGAATTTTAATTAAGTTAACCAAGATTTCTTAAATTATTTCTAATTTTGAAACTTTTCATTCATGGTGGAATTCCATTTTAAAATGATTTTTTTTTCATTAAAAAACCCTTGTAACTTTTTTCCACTTATTTGTAGGATTTATTTTCCACTTATTTATAAAGAAGTCTTTAAGCCTAAGGAAAAGGATATGGAATATTTCTTAAAAAGAACCAGGATAGCGCACCTGGTTCCAAAATGTAACCAGGTCAACCAAATCTCCAACATGCCAATCTATTAACTAATAAGAACATACAATTAATAAATTGTAATTTAAATTAAAAGTTGAAATGCTGATAAGGACGTTTACCAATACAGATATTTGTCTACTGGCATTACAAAGAGCAAGAACGAAAATTTTAAATAAAAAATTCTTTTGAAGGTCGTTCATAAATGACACCACTTTTAGTTGTTGTTTTAATTTTGTTAATATTGGGTGTCGTGTTCTTGTCTTTTCATGTCATATTAAAAACGTGCCTTTTAAAATTATTTCCGAAATCTCGTAATATCACCCATCGATTTTCAGTACGTCCTTATATATTCGCAATCTTTAATAAATAATACGTGCTGTGTGTTACTGCATAATTATTAAAGTGATCGGATCGATATGTTAATGCCTCCCTACCGTCCACACGACAACAACTGGTTTTCCGACATTCCAGAAGGGGCCGTAATTAGGGATGTCATTTTTTTACAAGTATCGATACTCAGTGTCAACCGAGAAGAAAAGCACGTGAAAAAAATATACAAATTAATATGAACTAAAACTGATACAAACGGGTAATGTGTCATACCATCATCTTTGCATACACCTGCATTGAAATAATAAGATGGTTAAATATTAAGTTTACCATAAAATACATTTGAAATTTCCTCTCTACAAAACGGTTATTATTAAAAATACATATATTTATTGCTGTATTGTACCCGGGTTGCTCGGGATTTTTTTTTTAATAATGTTATGAATTTGTGAATTCTTGCTTGTCGTTTGGGGGCCATAATTGATTTGACCGCGAAATTAATGCTTTGTTATGACTATTACTATCTCTAAACAAGGAAACAAAGAAACATTCATTTGAAAATTTTATTTAATTCCAAACATTTATTTTTTCAAAACATGTCTAAATAATAAAGTTTTTAAGTAGGTACTTATGTTTTCCATTTTGAAAATATTCTACCCAAAAAACCCTTTTTATTTTGAATATTGTGGCTAACCAGAATGATATATATGGGCTAACCTCAATACAATTTTGCGGGTTCAATGTTTTTCATACTAATTTGAAAACGTTATAGCATCAGTTTTACATATTGGATTTCATTCAAACTACTCTAAATCTTTTCGGAACTAATAAGAACAAACTGTTCTATTTTCAGCGAAACCATTGTAGTAATTTTCTAGAAAATCGAGGACACACAAACAAACACTCATTTTTGTATATAGAGATTCATCAAACAAAGCAATTTCAATGTCGTAATTCTACTAGCCTAGTGATTATAATTAATTGCATTTGGATGTACAGGTACAAGACGTAAAAAGCGTGAAACACAATATTGTAACTTGTTAAATTTCTTGACAGTTCGTTCAGTTAGCTCTGGGGGCTAACGCAAGTTAGATCGACCATAAACAACACATTTTGATAGTTTGGTAGTCAGTATCACGCTAACAAGTTAAGTTTGCGTTAACGTCAGGAGAAAAATCCGTAATACAAACGAAAGAGATGATGCTAAGTTTATGAATTCAAAATGTGTTGTTTATGACAGATTTAACTTGTGTTTCCATTTATATTTTCTATTCAATATTCCATGCGAATATTCTATTCAGATAGTCTATTCATACATTCTGTACATACACATATTCTATTTGGTAACTGGATTATCGGGTGGTTACTTTTAATGACTTTATATCACTATTAAAAAGTGTGGTGATTCATGTGCGTTTTATTGTCTTGGAACCAGTTCTATAAGCTCACATAGCTCAAATCTCCACATAATTTCTTACAGAAATTTCTTGCTGAAAATAGTAGTACAGACGGAAACATTGCTGATTTCGTGTAAATGACATGACGATGTTTCTATTTAATATTTTCCAGTTAAGATATTTTTTTAAAAGTTATATTTTGATTCAATTTGGATTGACCTATTTTTATCCCATTTTCATCCTATGTTTATCCCATTTTTAAGAAATATGCCTTTATAACTGCCTTATAAATGAGCTCTATTTTTAGTAACTTTGATTAAATTGCTGTAGCATTTTCAAATACATTAATTCGTACATCACACATCTGTTAAGCAATTATAAATCACAAAGTTATTTCACGTTTTATTGCACATGTCCGAGTGTACACAATAATTTGATACGTTCTAGTATTAAGAAAGTTTTTTTCGCGTCCCTAACGTAATAGTGCAATTTCCATTTGGTGGTTAATGTCACCGGTGTACGGTGCGCGGTGCCAGGCGTAATGACGGGTGCCCGAGGGGACGGCGGACACCCGCCAGCTACTTGCGGGATTGCAGATTCAAGGGTCCGGACACCAATAATCACGTGCCCGATCCACAGCATGACAAAAAATAAAAAATAATGTTTTGTGGCCTAGATTACTTATTTTGGTTTTATTTTCAATGCATGAAATTATATAAAATAATTGAATTTTTATTTAATTTTAATAGTTGAATTGAATAGTGTTGAATTTGTCACTCTGGGAAACTTATTATTTTTATTTTTTGTCGATGTTGTTAATTTATGTTTTTAATTTTCATGATTGTTTTCATTTTTTCCTAAGACTGTATTTCTCCTTTCTGTGACTACATTTTATAACTCGATGTTTTTCGTCTCTAAATTTTAAATTAATAAATCAATTATACTAATAAATGTAGTTTAGTTTCGAACTAGAAGTAATAATATTTATAGAATATATGTAGGTAGAAAAATAGGCATAACTTAGCTCACAATGATGTCCAGTCTAATTCAAGATGACTTAATAGTGTTTCGTCAGTTGTTTAAAAACATATTTGCCCCTATACATATATCATTATTAACCCTTACCACTCCTTTGTCGGGTGCCAGCCGACACCACTATTTGTACGCTACAACTCAGTTGTCGGCTGGCGGCCGACAAGATAATATGTGCCCGCGCGGTGTATTTTCGCGCGCAAAACTTCACACCTGACGTTGTTTCTTGTGATTATTCGATAAAAAACATTTAAATTCACGTTTTAATAAAATTTTGACTGTTTTCCGTTTTTGTTTTACTAAAAAATAATCTTTTTACAATTGCCTATCAATAAATTAATATTTTGACATTATTTAAATTAGAGTTAGCTGATAACAAATATTAAAAAATTATGGAGTGGTAAGTGTTAAAAACAACTGTTTTTTTGTTATTTTATGTAGTGTTTTTATTAGAATAACATTATGGTCGTGGGTGTGTCGATAAATTTCTAATAATTAATCGATTATGAACCATTAATTTAAATTAATACGGAATTAGTATTCGTCTTGTTCACCATTTTTCCATAATTTTTTTCTTAAGTTCAATAAATTTAATTCTTGGTAAAACTCAACGACAATGATCTACGAACCTATGTTTTTTTTAACCTATTAGTAGATACTTAACAAATAACTTTTTTAGTAAAATATTTACTGATACTTAATCAGCTTTTCTAAACGATGGTCCTGCCGGTTTTTGTAAAGTCTTTATCTTTTAAGTGCGTTATTTATGAGAATAAGAGAGACGTTCCTAAGAAGCTAAGATTCGTACTTTACAATCCCCATCTAAACACTATGAAATATTTACCTGAAAATTGAATAAAAATTAATAAACATATAAAAGAAGAAAAAAATCTTACCGCCCCTTAGTACAGATTCTCGTGATTTTGCTTATTTCTTAGGCATTATAAAACATATATGTTAGGTACAGAAATTTCGTAGTTATTTTCGACATAACCGAGTAATTGATTACTTGTTGGTGTGTTTAATACTCAGAACTTCAGTTATTTATTTTTAAATTTAAAGTATTAAGATTTTTTTAATATAGTTGTCAATTCTTGTTTGTCGTTTGGGTGCCATAATTGATTTGACAGTGATCTACTAAAGCTAAACAAAGAAGCAAAAAAAACCTTCATCTGAATATTATGTCATTACAAAAATTATTTTTTTCAAAATGCATTTAAATAAAAAATGTCTTAAGTAGGTACCTTCTTGTGTTTTCAATTTTGAATATATTCTACCCAAACAAAACTTCTTTTTAATATGTAATCTGTGGCTAACCAGAGTGATGAGCTAATCTAAATAAAACATGGCGGGTAAAAACATGGTGATACTAATTTGAAAACGTTAAAGCAACAGTTTTACGTATTAGATTTCATTCTAACTACTCTCTAAACCTTCTCGAAACTAATAAGAACAAACTGTGCTATTTTCAGCGAAACCAATAGAGTAATTTTTGAGAAAATCATGGTCAGACAAACATTACACTTTATGAATATAGATTATCAACTTCCGCATTTGAAAGTATTTTACCAGCAGAACTAGAACTTTACAGAATAACATTATTAAATTTGATTTCTTTCAAATTTCTTTTAATTATCCGAGTAATGACATCGTTTATAGACCTGTTTTTTTCCCCTTAGAACAAGTTTATAAAATAGAATAAATTTAACCATCAATATCACTGAACCCAGATTGGAAGCTCCTATATATATTTACAATGTAATTTTTTGGGTTATACCACAAAAACATAAAATATTTCGGTACGAAAAAATTAAAACATAAAAGTATGAAGGTTTGAAAAAACTGGCAAATATTATTAACATTATTGTTTTACAATAGAGCTAGTAACTTAAAATATGTCACCCCTAATGCGTAATTGAAACCTCATATAGTATACCTCGATTAGTATATTACCCGCTCTAGAAAAGATTCTTGAAAAATACATATCTTTAAAACTAAGCAAATACTTGGAGTGCTTTTCTTTAATAGATCCTAATCAATTTGGTTTTCAAAAAAAAAAAGTACTGAAATGTTACTTCAGGATTTCTCTAACTATATAAATAATGAACTGAATAATAAAAGACATGTTTTGGTACTGTTTATAGACAATTCAAAGGCATTTGATACTATAGACCCGATGAAATTGTTAAATATTTTGGAGGCAATAGGGGTAAGAGGAAACTTTCTCAAACTATTCAAAAACTTCCTAACCAACCGCCAAATCCAGGTAAAAATATCAGACAAATTTAGTAAAAGAAGAAATGTCAAAACAGGAGTTCCACAAGGGTCAATTTTAGGTCCAACGCTCTATATTATCTTTGTATCACTTATGAACAAAATATTCTCGTTTGTTAAACATTATGTATATGCTGATGATACAGCACTATATATAATATCCCATGAAAATTTGGATACTGCAATAAAATTGTTACAGGTAGACTTTATTTCTTTATTAAAATGGTCACATGACTCTGGTCTAATAATCAATGCTAAAAAACGAAATTGATGCATATAAGATCCCCGCATGCAAGGTACAGAGAGGCACCTGTAATCATATCCCATTCATTTAATTGCATTCACAATAATACCAAACAGCCCTGCGCGTGTACAAGTATCGAATTAGTCAACCAGTACGTGTATCTAGGTGTTACGGTGGATTGGAACATGAAATGGGACGTACAAATTTCCAACCTCTGTAAGCGACTTCGAGCCATTGTAGGAAGACTCCACAAGATAAAATTATACGTGCCTATAAAAACTATGAAACTAATTTATTTGTCTCTAGCAGAATCGACTATAAGGTATGGTATAACTTCTTGGGGACACTCCTGTAAGACCAACATAAAACATTTACAGCTGATTCAAAACGCCATGGTAAAATTGTTAGTAAGTAAAACAGTTTTTAACCAAAGGCGAGACATTGATATCATGTACAAATCAATTAATGTATTACCTGTTCGTGGTCTTTTGTGGCATAAAATTCTACTGCAACATATATCTGAAAGTCCGTATAAGGCAGTGGTGGATCATGTACACAATACACGTTTCACACAAAATATAGGAATGATAGTGCCAATATTTCAAAATAAATATGGTCAACGAACCCTTGAATACATTGTACCATTTATATTTAACAAATTGCCGTACGAATTTAAAAACAATTGTCCTATGATGAAATTCTCACTGATGTTAAAGTGTTGGCTTTTGGAAAGTAACCTTGTGTATTGATGGTAACAAATATGACGGTCTCCATGGTTGTATAGCTCCTAGATATCTGGTGTACTTACTGTTACGGTGTTACTATTATATTTAAGTCTATCCTCATTGTAACCAACCTGTACTGCTGTTTTATGTATATATATTTTATAAATTTTTATTTCTTAATCTATTTAATACTTACAGATGCTTTGATATTTCTGATATTTACGTAATAGTTATATTTTTGTAATATGAATGTTTTTATAATGTTGATATTTTTAAAAGTATTGATGTTTTTATAATATTGATATTTTTATAATATTGATACTTTTATAATATTGGTACTTTTATAATTTTGATATTTTTATGATATTGACATTTTTATAATATTATTTAAATCGGTGTTATAAGATTGGACTCTAGTATCTCAATAACAAATCTGTAATGCTTTTACCATTATTTTTTTCTCTTTAATTTTTTTTTTCTCAACTTATGTACAGGACAAGATGCATGCGCCTAAATATAATAATTTTTGCCCTACATTTGTATGATGATTGTAATTTATTGTTGTATTATATTATATTGTTGAAATAAACTCCTGCTGACAAGCTACTTGCAGTGGCTTAGCGGGTATAAGTTAAAAAAAAAAAAATACTTAGTTCAAATTCACAGGACCAAATTTAAATATCCTTGGCCATCACGATTCTATTATATCAGGACCTTTGGCCACACTTGCGCTGTATAGCTCAGTCTCATTTATGGGCCCTGAAATATTATTAAATAAGCCATATACCTTATAGCTATGGCCCCGGGGCCGGGGACCCAGGAAAGTGTTATAATCATGGATATAATTGGGACGCAAAATTTTTATCATAATTTCAGCGCGGAATTATTCTCGGCAGGTAATAAATTACGGAGATTCTGTTCTTTTAGTTTGCTTGTTTGCATGCACACGATGTCCGTGTGTTGGCAACTTTGTACGAAATAACTTACGTAGTTATAATAAAGGGTTAACATGTTTTTTAGGTTTTTTTTCGTCACATTTGTCATGGGTTTGACGATATACGTTCTATGCTTAAATCAATATTTTTCATTATACTTTGTGAAGGGAACCATAGATTTCGAAACATGTTGATATTTATTTATTAAATAGTTGTTTATACAATATAACTCTTAATCATTTATTTTTGTTTCTATCTAGTGAAACGGATACTTGGTCACGGGTAAATTTAAGGAGAATGTGAAAAATGTTTTTATTTTTCTATTCGGTTAACTACCTATCGATAATCTAAATTATGATAATGATTCCTACCAAATTATGATTATGGTAAGTATGAAATTATAATCATGATGCCTACTAAATTATGATCATGATACTTACCAAATTATAATCTTGAAACCTACCAATTTACGATCATGTTACCTACCAAATTATGATCATGACACCTACTAAATTACGATCATGATACCTAACTTAATTATTATTATCATAATGCCGACTAAATTATGATTATGATACCTACCAAATTACGATCATGATACCTACCAAATTACGATCATGATACCTACTAAATTACGATCATGATACTTACCTAAATTATGATTATCATGATACTCACTACATTATCATCATGATACCTACCAAATTACGATAATTATACCTATCAAAATTATGATCATGATACCTACCAAATTATGATAATGATACCTACCAAATTATGATCATGACACCTACTAAATTATGATCATGATACCTAACTTAATTGTTATTATCATAATGCCGACTAAATTATGATAATGATACCTACCAAATTACGATCATGATACCTACTAAATTACGATCATGATACCTACTAAATTACGATCATGATACTTACCTAAATTATGATTATCATGATACTCACTACATTATCATCATGATACCTACCAAATTACGATAATTATACCTATCAAAATTATGATCATGATAGATACCAAATTATGATCTCATAAATGTAAGCAAATCCTCCTGAAAAGTAAAAGTAATATACGAGTATGTAGGTAGTAATGGCACCTACCATGCAACGTGAAACTGAGTTCGACTGGACTGCGATTCAGAATGATTACAGATGCCTTATCTCCAAACAAATAATAACTATCTTTAGTCGGTGGCTGCAGATATAAATATCAGGGCTGAGAGATTCCTGAAATTATGTCGGTCTTTTACCTTCGTATAAACGCAGTGGTACTTTCTTCAGAATCGACTGGTAGTCGGATTGTTTTATAAGTGTAATTGGACTGTCCTAATCAACAAACACCACATCTAAGTCCAAAGAACAGTGAGAATTTGGCCCGACGAATGATAAAGGAGGCATCTTTGCCGCCATTGATGTTAGGTCCGCCATAGTGACAAGTATCAAGCAAATCTCAGCACACTCATTTGAAGTGTGTAGCAAATGCCGTCCTTATTTGGTCTGGGAGAGATGTAACATTGGCCATTTTTCTTGTGTAGTACAATTATTGTACAACTTGTTTCATGGTAATTGTGGCAGATGGTGTGTTTATTGTCCATCGTTATAAATATAACAATAATATAAGTACCTGCATACTTAGTTATATGGGGTGATACTTATAAAACTCATACACAATCCCTTAACATTGCACAAAAACTAATAAGTAAAATAATCCCAAAAACACATTTTTACACACTTCAGAAGTCTCATTTAAAGAAATTAAATTAAGGAAATTAAATACTCTCTTCTTATACGAGTATACCACGTAACTTTAACTAAATGTATAAAGAAGATATTTTAAATAAAACTGAACCAAAAATCCACGTTACCGATTCCAATATGTAAAAAAAACTTCGGGTTAACAAAACTACAACTACCTAGGAATAAATGTCTTTAATAAATTACTTCAAAATGCAATATTATGGGGGACATCTCTAAATAAAAAAGATACAAAAAAATTCTTCAAAAGAATGGTGTTCATTTTATGGCGTCATTATTAATAGATGAATTGAAAATGACTTTGTATTCACCACTTTATTAATATATACATATCAACTTGTTTCTAATGCGTTGCTTTCTTCATCAGGAATTTATAGAATACCTGATAAAGAAAGCATTGCTTTTGAAACATGTTGATATGCATATATTAATAAAGTGGGGAATACAAAGTAATTTTTAATTAATTTATTATTAAAAAAATAAAAATACAAAAGTACATTTTTATTATGTATATGCAATATGAAAATGAATTGTTACAATAAAATATAAATTGATGTAGCCGATGTCTAAAGTAATAACAAAATTGATTAGGTATGCAATATCTTTATTTTTTATGTAAATTTTTTATGCGCGTGGTTTTATGAAGTAAACTTTAGTGGCAGCTACAAATCACTGCAGACCTGTCAGAGTCCATAGAGCGAGACATTTTTGCTGCGCCCGGCTTATGTCGATACCTTACCGGATCGTCAGAGAGCGGCCTTAATTTCATTTACGCGGGTTAATTTAAACATGTTTACTGTATTTGGAAGATAATCTTTATCTAGCCGCGGTGAGAAAATACCTATCATAATCGAGTGATTGCTTGATATAAAGTTTCGTCTATGATTCTTCACTATATTTGAATATGCAGATAGATCCAAGTTTTCATCTTCTCCTTCCTGATTTTCTTTTTCCTGATGAAATTCCAAAAAAGTGAGTTGCCACAGTTTCACTTGTTCCTGGTAGATTCAGCAAATAAAACACACAAAACCGATTTCAGGACTTCAGTTCACGAGTGTGTCTACTCAGTAATTTTATATCACAAATGATGAGAAAAGATGGGTAAGGTAACGTATTTTATACACGAGCATCACTTGCATTTTATATACAAGTGTGGTCTCATAAAATAAAGTAGTTGTTTCAAAGGTTGCGTAAATTAAGAGACTGCCGGCACCGTAAATAACTACATTAAAAAACATGACGTTAATTAATATTTATTGAGTACGGAGTGTTTCTCGATTTCGGCAAAAACAAGCAGTTTTAGGAAGGCCTCCGATATGCCGTTAGCGTATATCGGCAGGAAACGAGTTATTTATTGGGTCAATATTAAATGACTTAAACGTTTTCAAATTGTAGGTACGTGCGGCGTGCCTCCGCGACGCTTGACATTTTGATTCCTCCAGAGGCTTATTACAGCCTTAAAGAACCGTGGCAGCAGGTGATTTTGGGTAGTAACTGTCGTAACTCATTCCTTCGAATAATGTCCTAGAAACCCTTTAAATTTGAACACGATTTATATCTACGATTATACTACCGTTTGCGAAAAAAATGTCGCAGAGCTGAGGGGATCGGCACGGGAGTCGAGATACTATCTCGTTAATATATTTTAAATTGCCTATGTTATCGATGGGAGAAAATCTATTAAAACGCACAAGAATATATCATGGAGTCCTTATGGGATATTCTAGCGCAGTGGTTCTTAACATTTTCAATGTTTTGATTACACTATTACTTTGCTTATAAGACAAAAAATGCGGAACATCAAAATCACTATTTACATAAAACTAACAATTAACACTTTATCAAGGAAAAAATATCGGTTTCTCACTATGCGACAATAAATAATTAAGCATCCCTTTACCATTAAATAGAGAAGTCCTTTTTAATTTTTTTTATTATTTAACATTCTCATTCCGAAGTCATTTGTGCGATATCTAGGTTGATTTTTAGGATCACATATTGTGTAATTTAGGTAATCCTAGAAAAATCATTTGATAATCGATCTGCAATTATTATTAAAAAAAACTTTCGCGTTACTTTTTTTAAATAACATGCTTCAAATTATGACGAAATTATTTTCCTATCCATCTCTCCCATGACGTGTGAATTCTCCGTTCGTATCCCCACTACTTTTAAAAATTATTCCTCTGCCCAAAAAGGCCACAGGTGCGGACGCAAAATATGCATTTTACTAGAAAGGGCTATAATAATTTACTTGGGTATTTTTTCGTGAATACTTTTTACCGATTTGTATTACTTATTGATTGGCTGCTAACCAAAGGTAGGCGATGTCCGATTAAAATTGTGGTAATATGAGTGTTACTGAAAAAGACAAAAGGAATATTAAAAGTCACGGTCGCTTCGCGATTTTATGGGGGATTCTAGTGACCCCCCTTCATATTGTACGCAAAATTTTAACATTCAGGTACGTAAATGTTAAATGATTTTTACTGTATTTTTTAATAAATTGTTTCGTAATGTTGCACTTTTTGTAAAAAGTGTCGTTTAAGGATGATTACTGCACAAATATATCAACTAACAAGAGTCAATAAGATTTTGACATCGTGATTGTTTCGATATGTTGTGAGGGTGTATGATATTAGGTGGGGTAGGAGAAGGGGGACAATAATTTTTTTAAAGGAATTTCACTTGTCACATATGTGTAACTGGTGTTTCGATGGCTTCGGGTCACCGTTTAGGAACCATTGTTCGAGCCTTTTAAAATATAGTTTATTATACCTCTAACACTTCTGTTCAGGGAGTTTAGGTTGTCCTTTAGGAATAACGAGTCCTTGGCCAAACGGTTCACAAATATTGATTTAAGTTTTATCAGAAGATAAGATGAAGAAATGCGTGTTTTAGGGAGGCGGGCCGCTTATCTTTTCGCAGATCTAACAGAGTTACAGGTGCTTACAGGTGTTTAGGTTGCGAACACGGGACAAGCGTTTGTTCTAGCGCCCGCTCGTGGATATGGGTTCTTGTTTAGGGCCATGTTTGTCCATGTTACCCTGTCCAGCGCCTCGTTTAATGGGAACCTGTCCTCCTTTAATACATAGTAATCTCCGCGGCGGTGACATTAAATCGTACACTTGTCCCAGACCGTACGGGTAAAAAACATATTTTATTACCAGATTTTATTAGTTTTGCAATGTCGTACAACAACAAAGAATTCAAAATTTAATTAAATGTTTTCATGACATTTTTGTGCAATATTTTCAAAATGACCTAAACGACGACCGCCAGTAATAATGGTTTTTGTCATCTTGTTTTTGGGGTTGATTTATTTGGGCGCTTTGCTTAATGGTCGGTTTCGATGAAAATTTATAACCTTATGAAATTGAAGATATTCATGTTGACAGGATTTTGTATTTTAATTAACCAATAGCTTTGATACCGACTTCACCCTGAAGTAGAGAACGGTATTAGAAGATTTGAAAATACTTTTTTACTTTCTTGTATTTTTTCGGCATTCACTATATAGCAATTTCTAAACATTTTGTTTGTAAGTTTTATTTATTATATACTTTTGCTATTTTTGATTTATTAAATTCGCTACCGGTTTCGACACAACCGTGCCATTGACGAGCGTTCTTAAAGCTAACTTAAATTAAACAAGTACAGAAACAAAATTAGTCACCATTAGGTGAGGGTAGAGGGAGTGGTGATTTGGAGGGGGGGTGGGCGGTGGGAGGAGTAAAAGTTCATAGGAAACATGGTTAGTAAAGGTGATTTACAGGGAGCTATTATCTTGTTTACTAAATTAATTTTAGATTTAATTTTGTTTGATATTGACAGTAAAATAAATGCAATGATTTTTTTAAAAACATTTTCATTGATTCTTAAAATTTTATACCTTCATAGCTTAAGGTCGTAAAAAATGTGGGAGTTAATAATAGTTTTGTTCAAATAGAAAATTCAGATTTATAAATTTTCCCAAATTTTATGACAGTACAGCTCACTATTCAGGTGTTTTTGCTTCTTTAGAGCCCAGATTTTCTGTTTTAGTCACTAAATTAAAGCTTTGTTGGGACCTGTAAAATACATTATTAAAATAAAACCATTTCGAAAAATCATTCTTTACCACCTGTTTACCCGTTGCACCCAACGGAGGTGGTTGAATTTAAATATTATTCCAAGATATTATTTTATAATTGTGGGCTTACGAATCGATAAATTATATTTATTTTGGTTTATTATTCTTAAATGAAAAATTATAAATATAAATAATTATAATAACTTTGTTTCAACCACTGTTTTTAATATCTAAATTACATTTCAAAGCGCACTTGAGGTGAACCTTCACAAAACTGCGCTCTAGAAATGAACTTTTTTTTTAAAATTAAATTTGTTATTGTAAAATATTAATTATATACAGTGGGAAATTATACCGGCTAAGCCACTGCAAGTAGCTTGTCAGCAGGAGTTTAGTTCAACAAAATTATATAATACAACAATAAATAAACATCATCATACAAATGTAGGGCAAAATTAGAATATAGAGGCGCATGCATGTTGTGATCAATTGTACATAAATTGGAAAAAAATAATAATAATGGAAACAGCATTTCAGTTTTGTTATTGAGATACTAGAGTCCAATTTTATAACACCGATTTAAATAATATTATAAAAATATCAATGTCATAAAAAAATATCAACATTATTATTATTATCAAAGCTCCCCTCATCAGGATAAAAAGTATACATATATTAATAATGACCGCCCAAAATTATTATAGATATTTTGAAGAAAAAAAATTTTTGATTTAAAAATTATTACTTGGATAAACTGTTGGCAAAAAGGTGTGTATTTGTACAAGGCTATTTTATACTGTACCGTGAAATTACTAGGCAATATTTACTGGCGTCAACCTAACAAAGATTTAATTGTATTAATTGTTACATTAAAGAGAAGAACACACAGAATAAAAAAATAAAAATTGTTCGCAACTGAGACTCAAACTCAGAACCTTTAGTTTATCCGGGAATTGCGTCTCTATAAATTGAGCTACCGAGACCTTGTTGAATTCCGTAATTTCTATCAATTTCATACTCCCTTGAGAATTTTTAATATTATTTTCGAATTATTTCCCATATATTGACCGATATCTTTGCATGAAAGCACAAAGCTCTCACTGAATATGATTACACATCTTGAATATATCTATTCATTTTTATTTTTATGGAACATCTTTTGACAATGAATTAATAAGTATTAAGTAATTGAAGTTTTACACGTTAATTAGATATTAACTATTGAAAACATCACCATTAACTCTCAATGAAAAGATGAAACAGAAGAACAGAAAATAAAAAAAGATTTTCATTGAGAGTTATTGATGTTAACTAACAAACTAACCATCATGCCGTTTCTCCGCAGGGGTAGGCAGAGAGGACAGACCGCCAAACAACTCGATATTGACATACGCTGCTTGCTAAATGCACATTCATACATCGTCTCATACATTCTCTTCTGTTATCCTGACTTCTGACGTGGCCCGACTCACGCATTTGATTCACTTGATGGCGCCATGACTTTCTCGCGTCTCCCCGGCTTCTTCTTCCATTCACATCCTCGTCATATATTCTCCTTACATTCCTTTCTTCGTTCATTTGCTCTACATGCCCAAACCATCAAGTGTCCCTTCCTTAATCTTACTGAATACGCATACATCAGTCTTGCTTTCTTTGCGAATCTCAATATTTTTCACACGATCATACATGGTTTTACGTCACATTCGCCTCAGAGATCTCATTTCTACAGAATTCAGTCTACTTCCATACTTCTTCTGCCAGTTCCATGCCTCACTACCATACATCAGGGTTTGTCTCAGCACTCTATTGTGTACGAGCAGCTTCCCTTCTTTGAACAACTTTTTGTTAGCGCCAACGGCGTTCAATCCTTCGTTAATGGTGTTTGATGTTATTTTAAATAATTAATTTTAG
Organism: Halesus radiatus; assembly: GCA_022606495.2. NCBI lineage: Eukaryota > Metazoa > Arthropoda > Insecta > Trichoptera > Limnephilidae > Halesus > Halesus radiatus. The sequence continues at coordinate 177,610 of JAHDVE020000023.1, forward strand.
TAAATACATGAATTAAAAATTACATTTATGTAGTAAAATTAATTATTATTACAATAATGTTTAAGTTTAATAAGTTGATTTTGATTTAATTTGGATTTATAGTGGGATACAATAGCATAAAGACCGCTAGTTTCAAACATCTAAGGAATTGGGTTAAGTATTTTTTTCCCAAATTAAATACAAATAAGTTAATATTTTTTCATGAAACATGGTGCGGTGTTTACAGTGGTGGGCAAAACTTAGTGAACTTATCTATTAGTTAAGGACATCCTTTATTTTTCCAAGATTCTCGGTATGGGATAAGATTGGCTAATGGTTCATAGCCCGCAGAAAGGGATCGTCGCTTCTCCCATCGTCCGCCATGCATCCCGAGTATTCTGTAATTGGCAATTTTGTGTCATTTGCTTCGAGGATTCCCCGCGGTAATGAATGAAACAATAATGCCAGAGCCCTCAGGAGCTCTTAAATCCAAACTTGACCCTATAAATGTGACCCCAACCCTCAGACATATTAAACCACCTTACAAAAAGGTTCCAGCTTAATCGAGGATGCTTTTATGAACTATACCAATGAAATTAACATTTCGATGAATATTCATTTACTGCGCTCTAAAAGTTTGTTGAGTCTTGGCAATTACTCCAGCGGCTTTCTTGAAGGAGGTGAACCAATCTTTTTTGTCTTAAAAGGTTCTTCGTAAAAAGATACATGTTCATAATAAGAACTGATATCAGTTGCCTTATAGACAGTTTTGCATTTTTACATTTTATTCCTTTACTGGATGAAATTTGTGTGAATCAATACGCATTTTAGCAATATTTTTTCCAGCGTATTTTGTAGAAGGAGAGGATAGACCGTTTTTTGTCGCACCTCAAGATATTTTAATAAGATCATTCACGATACAAATGTTCTCAGCGTGGCCTACAAGCACAGTGGGATTTATTCATAACGTCATTTCCCCAAAGGGAATTTCAGAGGCATTTGATGTTCGGCTTCTGGATTACACTTGAACCAATTGCGCCGGGGAAAACTTATCTCCCAATTAAGTCTCGAGCATTTTTTTAGCTGAGGCCAAATACTTTCGATCGTCGACACGTTTTGTTATTACACTGTACTAGTTCCTCCAATGACATCTTTGTCTGCAGATAAATTTCTTCGCATAAAGCTTAGTTTGATTCTGGGTCATTATGGCATATCCGAATTTCAGAATACCTTGCAGCATCCCCTAACATTGGTTGCTCCTTCTCAAATTATTCAACATATCTTTTCGCACTGTTGTGTGAGACATAATCAGCATCTCATATTTCAATAACTTAACTAACTAACTAACTAACTAACCATCACGCCGTTTCTCAGCAGGGGTAGGCAGAGAGGACGCACCGCCAAACAACTCGATCTTAGCATACACTTCTTGCTTCATTCACATTCATACAACGCCTGATACATTCTCTTCTGTTATTCCGAAATTATTCAACATATCTTTTCGCACTGTTGTGTGAGACATAATCAGCATCTCATATTTCAATAACTTAACTAACTAACTAACTAACTAACTAACCATCACGCCGTTTCTCAGCAGGGGTAGGCAGAGAGGACGCACCGCCAAACAACTCGATCTTAGCATACACTTCTTGCTTCATTCACTTTCATACGTCTCATACATTCTCTTCTGTTATTCCGAATTCTGACATGACCCGACTCAAGTATTTGATTCACTTGATCGTGCCACGTCTTCCTTGGACGTCCCCGGCTTCTTCTTCCATTCCACATTCGCGTCATATATTCTCCTTACACTCCTTTCTTCATTCATTCGCTCTACATGCCCAAACCATCTAAGCGTCCCTTTCTTAATCTTACTCATTACGCTTATATCAGCCTTGCATTCTTTACCAATCTCAACATTTATCACACGACCATACATGGTTTTAGCACATATTCGTCTCAGAGATCTCATTTCTACAGCATTCAGTCTACTTTCATCCTTCCTCTGCCAGTTCCATGCCTCACTGCCATACATCAAGGTTGGTATCAGCACTCCATTGTGGACTGCTAGCTTCGCTTCCTTGGACAACTTTTTGTTTGCGCCAACCGTGTTCAGTCCTCCGTTAATGGAGTTTCCTGCATTCACCCTTCTTTCAATATCCCTATCAGTCTTTCCATCTCTCGTAAACATACTTCCCAAATACACAAACTCATCGACCTGCTCCAAGTACTCATCATTCACAACCATATTGCACACTGTTTTCGTTATCTCTCTTTCAAACACCATGACTTTGGACTTATTTACATTCATCATTAGCTCATTCTTCATACATACTTCGTTCATCCTAGATACGAGGGACTGTAGATCTTCCATACTGTAAGCAATCAGCACCTCATCATCAGCATACAACAGACAACATACTTGCAGACTACTCATTTTTGCGCCCAGGCCCACCTCTTTCAATTCTTGCATACAATTATCCATGTATAGATTGAATAACCACGGTGACATTACGAAGCCTTGCTTAACACCTTTTGTGATGTCAAACCACCCCGTAAAATCACCGTTTGCCCTAACACATGCAACGCTTCCCTCGTACAGCGATGCGATTGCCTGTATAAGATTTATATTCACACCATACTTAGACAACACCTTCCATAACTTTTTTCTGTCAACTCTGTCGTATGCTTTTTGTAGATCTACAAAAGCACAGAAAAGTTTCTGTTTTTTTGCCAGAAACTTATCTGTGAGTATACGCAACAAGAAAATCTGATCCATGCAACTTGCGTTTAAATAAAATATGGAATAGTATTTCTATATATATATATATTTTTTTAAATGATTAAACTAATGTTTACAAGACAAGATTTTTATGCATAGCACAAATATTAAACAAATTATTATAAGCAATAATTATTACCTGAAAAATCATACAAATTGAATAATCTTTCGGCAGCATGTATTTTTTCTCGGAAGATTATTCAATTTGTATGATTTTTCAGGTAATAATTATTGCTTATAATAATTTGTTTAGTATTTCTATAATTGGTTCACACATATATCTGGTCAACAAACACATCTAAAATCCATTTCAAGCAACATTTCAATACAGAATGGTGGTCTTTCACCAGAGAGTATCTTCCACTCTGGAACGTGTGCAAATATACTATATATTATTTTTAATTAATTAATTGTGAAAGAACACAAATGAATTAAATAAAATTTACTTGCGCACGCCGGGATTTGTAGTCGAGAGCCTTACCCCTCGACCACGGAGGTCGTCAAAGAGCATTAGAGCAAATGAGCGAAATACCAATCTATGGAGTCCAACGAATCATTTCCTTCTAGGTAGTCACTATGAAGTCAATAGAATGATAAAGTTAGTTCATACGTTCTTAAAAATATCAATTTATTAACTTACGCACGTATTTACTTACCGCATATTATTCATAGATTTCTGATAAGGTAATGTTACGTGTACTGAGTTACCGGTAAGAAATAATTACGACATTTGGAGTAATTGAACCGTCCTTCGACAAATTCAATTAAAATAGATTGGCCGTACACAAACATGGCAATAACAATGGACCGTTATTAGGGACATCTCGGAAGATTTATGCCATTTTAATATCAATTCGTAGACGTAAACATATCAATGTAAATTTGAATCTATATTCATATTGAATCGCAGCGTGTAATTTAAAATCAAATGCCCCCTTCAAAGTGTAAAATAAATAAATACAAAGCTCACGTTTCGAAGTGTAGCCTAATCTGAATATTGTTGTACAGGTAGCCCACGTTACAACCACTTCACGATACGACGATTTCTAATCCAACAGATTTGTGTTTTTCCGTTACGTCTTGTAACAATACGTTTATAAGTTTGCATACAAAGAAAATGTTATCGTTTTTTTTTATTAATAGACAAATAAATAAACGAATCAAATGAGAGATTCCAATGGTCGTCAATAGTTTGCCGATTCCACACCTGAAGAAATCTGGTTGATTGAAGATGAATAAGTTATCAAGTTGTTTGAGAGTTGCATCGTTATTGTAAGATATTACTAGTATTATTGGACAGAGAGAGATAAATAATAAAGTAAAATGAGAAAGGACATGGAAACATGTAGAACATAAAATAATAAGCTATTAAATAGCCACCTTTGTAATGTTAATGAAACAAATATTTATATAAACCTCCGAAACTTCGTTTTTTTTTTAATACTATTTTAATTACTTTAAATTTTTTTATTAAATTTTTAAAAATCCGCCTTTTTTTCTCTAGCCACTCTAGACACAAACTTTTTTAGAGAAGCTGTTGTAATACGTTGTTGTAATAATTTTTGCTTAATTCCGAATGAATCATGTACATACATATATATGAAAATCATCTTAAAGAGCGCATGTTTGAGTGCATTTGTGCAAACCTATAGTGGTTCAAACTGGATAAAACTAGTATGGAACACCCGCCTGCAGACCCCTCTTACCCACAGTAGTTCTATGATACAGTACACGACTATACAAGCAAGAATCTCTTTAAAATGATTTGACCGTTTATACATAACCCATTAAAGTAAAATCTATGATACGACGTTTTAGGTATGACCAAAATCTAGCCGTATCGTATCGCAGTACGCTGGTTTGAAAACCTATCTACCTATTTATGTAAATTTAATAAGAATTCAATCAAAACATTAACATAATATTCATAAAGCCTCCGTACTATTGAATGTTTTCAATTTGTAAATAAAATTATTTAAAAATATTCATTTAATTTTGATTTTATTGATGTAGATTCAGTTTCGATAACGCCTTAATAGTAGATAGTCGGGCGGAGGGCAGATTATCAGATTTCATTAAATTCTTAAAACTTTATCCGTGAAAACATGTTACTGCTGATAAAATCTAAACAGTTTATTAGAAAAGAGTACATTCGTAATATATGTATCTTGGAAGCACACATTAGATAAAGGCATTGAATAAAACTAAACAAATACTTCGGTTAAGCTAGTACATTTTTTAATTTGTCTATCGGTTTAGGAAGAACTTCATATCATTTTTTGTAGTAATTTTTAAAATATTTTTTTATTAGCGACTGTATAAATTAACATGTGAAATACGAAATAAAGTACAAGTTTGAAAATGTTTACAGAATAAATTTATTAAACATATTTTAATTATTATATTTTGTAAACTATTTGATCACTTTGCGTTTTTATTAGTCCTCTTCATTAGAGGGTCCTGTGCTGAGGCGGACTAGAATTATTTATTTCGATAATAATAATTGGATTACTTCTATAGCGCCGTTTTCGTGGGCAAATCATTTCAAGGGCGCTTTACAAATAATTTGTATAACATATCACTTAGACGTATAACTAATACCTTACAGCTAAAATTTATCACTGATGGCTTACAAGTAAGATTTATAACTATTGACTTATAACTAAGACTTATAGCTAGTGATTAACTACTGAGACTTATAATTAGCGACTTACAACTATGACTTATAACTAAAAGTTATAGCTAGTGACTTAAAATTTAGACTTAATAAAACTAACTAGAATATAAACCTAATACATATTTAAAACTAATACACATTTATGACCAAGCGCATATTTTATACACAATACTGCGAAATGCTTTACAACTATGGTTTAAAACTAGTGTCTTACAACTAACACACATTGTTATGAGTACTGCTCGTGCTGTCAGTGGTAAAGTATTTAGATATTATATAATTAGGTACGTCTTCTATGTCGTTTTTAGTATGGTTTTTAATGTTGTTTTATTGACCCCTTTCTTGAGAAATCACACCCTATGAACTCGGGCACCCCTGCTAAGTCACCAAACGTAGCGAAGCACTTGGGTTCACACAATGGTTCGGGGACAATTATAGATAATTACCAAAACTTTTTACTGTATATATAACTTAATTTGCTAATTATCACACGGTTTCCCCGGATAGGATAGACTGCCACATAACTCTGTTTGGCCTATGATTCTTGCTTTATTAACATTCATCCATTATCCTATCATACGTACTACAATTTTTGGGCTTTTGACAAGACGGAACTCAAGTATTTGATTACGTTCTGTTGTCCTATTAGACGTTCCCAGTAAATCATTTTTGTCTCTTCCGCACATCTCTTACATATCTTTCCTTCAAGATTTATATCACACTACAACAATCAGTGATACACTGATTACTTACATTATCTGTTTACGTAAAAAATAATTAATACAGAAAATTATTTGTATACTTATTTATAAACAGAATACAATAAGACGTGGGTAAATATAAATATAAAGTTCTTTGATTAACACGATGAGCTGAATATGCGTATCTCCTGTATTAGAATCACGTGTGAACTCATTGAAAATACCAATGCCCAATATAATATGACATTTATCTTCAATAAATTACCGGCGTTGACCAAGATTTTGGAATGCCGGTCATTTGAAAACCCGAAGTTCGAATGCAGGTGAATTTCGTGACATTTTGATTTCCGAAACGAATATTATAGTTTGTTTTAATTGAGACGTTGGATATTGGGGAACCGGAAAGGCAGTGGCTTACACATTTGAGAAAAAAAATTCTGGCATAGTCTTATTTTTTTTTCTCCATTTTATAAGACATAGATGATGAAGAAGGGTGTATATTTTTTTTTTACATGAATACCGCACAAGAGTCCCAACTGCTCCCAACCGCCCGGGGCCAGTGAGACTATGTCATCCCCAATTGGGAAATGTTGTGAGGCTGAAGGTATTGGGATGGGAAGGAGAGGGGATGAGGAAGGTGGGGAAATACCTGGCTATTCAGATCTGGTCACCAAACACGGTTAAAAGCCATTTCAAGCAACGTTTCAATTCTGAATGGTGGTCTTTCACCAGAGCGATAGTGAGAGTATCTTCCACTATGGAACGTGCGCAAATATACTATATATTATTTTTAATTAATTAATTGTGAAACAGCACAAATGAATTAAATAAAATTTACTTGCGCATGCCGGGATTTGAACCCGCGACCTTCGGATTCATAGTCGAGAGCCTTACCCCTCGACCATGGAGGCCGTCGAATATAATAATTATGGTGAATGTACATTTATAAGATTCTTGGGTATATGGAATGGTTTAAGTTTTTCTTGCTTATTATGGACCAGTACTCAAAAATGACCTTAAAAACCACTGGTAAGTATTACAAATAATTTATATATAAATTCTACACGGGTAGTTAGAAAAATGTATAGAGTTTCAATAGACAAAAATCGTCAAACCGTAATATTTTAAATTCTTTGAAATACATAGTAAAATGTCTAATAAAAAAAAGGCTTCCTGTTCGAAGACCAGCGAAGGCAATTTTGAATGTTTTTCCAAAAAATTCAGTTCGTGTTTCTAATAGAATTTAAAAGATTGCAGTTTGAGGATTTGTATATTTTGACGCTTTATACGTTTTTTCATACTACCCATATAGAATTTACAGATAAATCTTTCATAGTAATTCTTGCATTGGTACACCACTAAGCGTGTATTAACGGCTTAATTTAATTTTATGTATATATAAAAAGAAATATATTGAAACTAAATAGAAGAAAACAATATATTTACGGGTGTAGAAGTCACATAAATAATAATTAAAAATTGTATTCACCCACATACTTACATACAGATAAAAACACAAGAGTTTTATTTCATAATATTGTCAGAAAAGTTCTTATGGACGTTCGTTGACTCTAAGTCTTACGCTGATTCACAGTACGAGACGTTTTCTCTCTCTATTTTGTATGGAATGGGAATATTAACACCCGGAACTTGCCATAGGAGGTAAATAGACATCTTTGAGTTGTGGTATTGGTGAAGAATGTATACTCTTGGTGGCAAAGTTTACCAATCCATTGAATTAGTTCTAACTGCTATCTAAAACGAATTGACAGGTTCACATATCTCAACATATTTTGTATAAAATACTTGCCGAACTGAAAACTCGACTCCGGAGAAATTCATAGTCTGAACTGTTTGAAAGTATAATCATAACATCGATATAGCACAAAAAAGCTTAATTTAATGGAAAAATTAGTAACTTCTATACCACAACTGAGGAAGAATTTCCATTCAATTAAGAAAAAAGCTGATTTTAATGTCATGTATGGCCCTGGGATTTTTCACACGATCTTGTTTTTATCCAGAAATTTTTTTTTTTAAAGATTGTGTCGATCGTGAGTTGTAGGCTGTTTTTGTTGGGTTGAACCTTGTGAGTGACATTTTTTTCGCTTTCTGATGTCGCAAGAAAATTGTAAAATAAAGTGAATAAAACATGTTCTCCGATCAATGGGCAAATTCCCACAGCTTCACAGAGAACACCGACTGTTTTTGCCACCTTTTTTAATCACGCGTAACCAGGTAGAATGAATGAGTGCAATAGTAGGACGTGTGACTTTCTTGAAAATATCTTCTCTTAATTGGATCGAATATCTTCGAGATCAATGATTCGAGTTGTCGGGTCGCATTGCACGACATCGTAGTGTACTGAATATTTGTTTATGGTTTTTTAGGTGTCCTTCTTTGTTTTTGTAATCATTTAACATCATGTGACATCGAACTGACATTCACTGAATGATTTAGTATTGCATAATCTTTATGCAACACTTGTGGTGATGATCATGATGCCATTCTTAGTTGTTTAGATCAAATTATCCCCGCATCATATTTGAATACATCTTTTGTGAAACAGTTTTCAAAACAGTATTTCTAATAATATTTCATTATGTAGAGCCTCGTCAAAAAGTAATAAGATCTTTGACTCAGAAACAAGAGGTCAATGTCTTGCCTGCAAAAATTAAATTTTAATTTATTTGTTTTACGTGTAAAATCTTTTGCACATTTTTTCCGATGTATTTTTCCTGCTTCCTAGAAAATACATAATTCGTAAAAATCTGCTGAGAAACCGCCCTTGGGTTTTTTCTCTGTGAATAATAAAAAAAAATACATGTTTTTGGTTACTGCTAATGAAGAACTAGAAGCTTTTAAGCATATCCCGTACCTTCTTCTCATTTCAAATCTTGTCCGACTCTTGCGTTGCCAAATTGATCTGCAAGAGTTCTACCATAGGTGCAGACTCGGATTGTGGCTTCTGGTAAAATAATGTCACGAGCCGCCTTTGAATTAACTGCAGTTGGTAATTCGGAACAGCTGATTTTGACCATTCATTTGAATAATTTAATCACGAACCAGCTCCGGCGCGTGGATAATCGTTAAGATCACCAAATAGCCAATAATTTACTATAAGTAGTGCTTTACCAATCGTCCTGAGTGTTTCATTCAGGATTTTAATACGAAGAAAATACACGTTTAAAGCTGGAAAGCGATCATCGAAGAATATTGCTTATTTCAGACGAACTTTTAATAGTTTCAGGATGTTTTTAGGTCAAATAGGGATCTTAGGAACACGACTCAATTAGTCCTACCAAAGGCGCGTTATAATTCCGACATTAATTGAGGTTAGGATTCATCGTAATGCGTGTTCATTATGGTTCTAGATGAGTTGAACGTCTCCTGTCATATGGGGACTAGGACACAAGGCTCATAAACTGGAGACGTAAATAACATATTTATATCTTATTTTTATCTGATTAAGATAATTAAAGTCCGACAATATTTTTATTTTAGGATTTTTAAAGTTTTTTTGGTAAGTTATGTTACCGCCTTAGAAGTCAAGGATGTTTGCAAATTTTCCACACTACCTTCCTATACATAAAATAAAAGCTTAGGTTTTAAGAAATTGAATTAGCTTCCTACCTACATTCGGTTTCATTGCATGGTGTTGTTTGGGTATAGAAATCAAATTATAATGTTCTTTTTCTACCTATACCGAATGTTACATCGTAACCATCTACAATGTTATAGGATGGGGCGGTGCTTATAAAACTATTTTTAAAAACCTTCACATTGCACAAAATTGGTCTTAAGGACAGCCCTGACATAGTAAGCTTAAGTAAATTTAATATTCCAACTACAATAGAACTACTCGATTTAAAATTTTATCCAATTGTAACAATAATTTCAGGACTGAGTCATTCCATTCTCTTGT
>JAHDVE020000024.1:0-17554 GCA_022606495.2 Halesus radiatus
ATAATTTGTGCTATTCCACAATTAATTCATTTAAAAATAATATATGGTATATTTGCGCACGTTCCAGAGTGGAAGATACTCTCAGTATCGCCCTGGTGAAAGACCACCATTCAGAATTGAAACGTTGCTTGAAATGGCTTTTAGCCGTGTTTGGTGACCAGATCTGAATAGCCAGGTCTCACTGGCTCCAGACGGTTGGGAGCAGTTGAGACTCTTGTGGGGTATTCATGAAAAAAAATTTAAAAAATGTTTTATATTTTATTATGTTTTATATTTTATTATGTTTTGTATTTTATAATGTTTTATATTTCATTATGTTTTATATTTCATTATGTTTTATATTTTATTATGTTTTATCTTTCATTATGTTTTATATTTTATTGTATTTTATATTTCATTATGTTTTATATTTTATTGTGTTTTATATTTTATTTTGTTTTATATTTTATTATGTTTTAAATTTTATTACGTTTTCTCGTAAATTTAGTCTAATCGTTATTATTATTGATATGAAGGTTTTTCGTGAGAATACGACAGAAGAGTCCCAATTTCCTGAAGCCAGTTAAACTGATGTTAGGCAGAATGGGCAGAATAAGATACGGTAGTGGAAGGTGTGGAAGTACCTGGCTATTCAGATCTGGTCGCCAAACACGGATAAAGTCATTTCAATCACCTTTCCGATTCTGACTGGTGGTCTTTTACCATGAAAGGTATTTATATAATTTTATGTGTCAAATAAACATGAAAAAATACATATTAAATAAATACAAAAACAAGTGGTTCTAAATTATCAAATGTTTTACCTTTATAATGACAGTGAAGAATTTGAACCCTGTATCTTTATTAAAAATGTTATCGATTAAAATGAGATGATAGATTGGCAAACTCTGAAAAATAATTGTTATTTAAACATCTTCATTATTATGCCTATTGAATCTAAATTTGTTATTTCGGAAGAGAGGGGATTACTTAATTGTTTTCAACGCATTGGTGGCTAATCATTTGAATAAGTATTAGTACCTACTCGTATACAAATTCCATCAATACACCATGAATCATTATTTAATATCACAGCTTCCCGCCTGTTACTCAAATCATCCGGCATCCTACCGCCGGCAAACGCCCAAAGAACGTGTTTTTCAAGTTTGAACAAGAAATAATACCGTATTAATTGCACATTGCGCAACCAAACGGCAATTTTTACTTATTACCGCAACCATTTTACCGTTATAATCGGCACCGCGCTCCGAACTAACTATCGCGGGATTGGCTGTCGGCCATTTTTTGGCGGTTTATGTCTCGGATTAGCCGTGAATCCCGCGCGTCTTGGCTAATAAATGCGTTGTTCAAGTCAGCGCGTTGAACTTCTGCCTGTAGATGGCGGTAGTGTGCGGTATGGAAGAATTTTCTATTGTGTTATGAAAAGAAAAACTCCTCACTGGATGCGAAATTCATATAAAAGTGCACTGCAATATTCCAAAACATAGTATGAGTATTTGCCTAATTAATCTATTTTAATATTTAATCATTGTAGAAAATAATATTAACATAACCTAAATGAAACGTGTAAACGGAAAAAACGACAAAAAATAAAAAGATTTCAGTCGCATCAGGGACTCGAACCCAGGACCTCTGCCTATCCGGGGCAACCGCTTAACCAACTTAGCTAATGAGACCAGTTCAATTTATGTCATCTTCTTCGATATCATATCTCAAATTCAAGATTTGTCAATATTATTCTCTATTTTTAATCCTATATTATTGGCAGCTATCTTTACAATGATTACAGGCAGGAGTCCTGGGTTCGAGTCCCAGATGCGACTGAAATCTTTTTATTTTCTGTCGCTTTTTTGCGTTTTCATGTTTCATTTAGGTTATGTTAATATTATTTTCTACAACGATTAAATATTAAAATGAGGTTTTTAAATCTCAATAAAAATAATTAATAATTAAAAAAATTAATATTAGTTAAATATTTAGATGAGGCATTTAGGTACCATAAATTAGAAATATTTTTGTTTATATTAATGTGAGACTGAGTTGAATTACAGCTTTTATTATGATGTACAGTTTAAGTTTTCAATTAAATCATAAAAAATATTGGCGGTACTTTTACGTGAATTTCTCCGCTCGTAAAGGGGCCTATTAATCAAATAATTTTGCTGTTGCTAACTAGTCGACATACATGTCTGTTGGCTAAAACCAAAACAGTTTGAATCTTTTAATTTCCCTGTACACCGAAAAATAATCGCTTCTTCAATAAATGGAAATTCGCTTTGTGGAATCATTTTAATTTACATAAGTTAAAAATAATTTATTTTTTTAAACTGCTATTTAAAAAAATACATATATATCTACAAGATTAATTGTAGTAACAAAGCGGTTAATTTATTTCATTTTATCATTTTTACTATAATACCCATTCGATTACCTTATCTCTCCAATTATTGCTATTTTTTTTTGTTTGTGTTTATAAATTTTCTTTGTCATTATTTTTCAGTATGCGTTGTATCCTGACGAATGAATCATTGGTTTCGAAACATGTAGAAATTTATTTATTAAAAAAGCGATTTAAATTTTTAATTATTTAACGAATAATAATGTTTGATTTTCTGGATAATTTGTACGTAAGGTAGAGTTTTATATCAAATAAAAGAGAATGCAAAACTTAAATAAATAATATTAACCTACCAAAAATGTGAAAAGGAGATGTGAAAATTATTTTAGAATTTTTTTTAACCGTTATACATATAATTGACTTGAATAACCTGAAATATAATATCACATACGTAAAACCTGTTAAAACATAACACACGCTTCTAAATGTATTTATTTTCAAAATCCTGCGTATAAACCGTGCCAAGATAAGCAACAAACCTGACTCCGTTAAAAACCGTGCCAAATCACCGCGCCGAAATGTCAGTGTGACATTTCCCGACTCGGGCAACTGTCAGTGGTCAGCTGTTAGGGCGCGCGCGACTCCATATTGATTTCCCCCTCTCTTCATTCTTCATAAATCTTTATCCTTGGGTACTACTAGAATAATTATGAAATCAAAAGTGGTGCGACACTTTTAAACAGAAATATTAGTTTATCTAGAATTGACACGAACGCATCACGTACACAGATGCATTGCTTCCATACAGCAGGCTTCAAACTTTTTATTCAACTTCAAAAAATGCCAGTGATCATACTTGTTTTAGCACACATTCGCCTCAGAGATCTCATTACTAGAGCAATCAGTCTACTGTTATCCTTCCTCTGCCAGTTCCATGCCTCACTGCCATACACCAAGGTTGGTATCAGCACTCCATTGTGGACTGCTAGCTTTGTTCTTTGGACAAAATTTTGTTAAGTTTCCTACAATCACCCTTTCAATTATTCGTATCAGTCTTTCCACCTCTCGTAAACATACTTCCCAAATACTCATCGCCCTGATCCAAGTATTCATCATTCACAACCATATTGCACATTGTTTTCGTACTCTCTCTTTCAAACACCATTTTAATTCTAATCAAGCGAAACTATAGGAAAAGCTTAAAATTATCCAAAACATATTTTTTCGATGCAAACTGTAAACTGATTCGTAGTAAAGACTAATCGAAATAGTTATTCGCCTATTCTGGTTGAGCAGATGAACGTGCGCTAAAGCAGACGAGATTATAGTTAGCTTTGCAGATACGGCGCCTGAGCCGCTCAGACTGAAGGACAAACTGGAGGCAGGATCTCTAATACTGGAAAAACAAGACGCCATAATGTCTAGAACCGGCTCTACCATACCACACAACGCGACGATTCTACCAACTGATAAATCCCATTTAGCGTTAAACCTTTCATCCCTTCTTCCATCCCTCCACACCCCTTTACCACCTTCCCAACCACCCTGTCTTTCTGACTCGGTCTATTTCCATCTCCACGCAGGTTCACGATGACTGCTAGCCGCGCCTACGCATTTTCTTACCTCCCTGTGGAGATTGCTGAAGGGAATGGGTAAATGGCTTTGGTATGGGTTTGTTTTGACTAGATTTCAGAAAGGTTGTGCTTTATACTAGTAATCATAACAGTATATATATATATTTTATTTTAAACAGAATTTTTTTAATAAAAAAATGTAAGAAAACCTTGATCGATCAACTGGGAACAAATCCTGTTTTAGGACATATAATATTAAGTGGCAGTATACAAATATAGAAGAAAAAAGGTAGTATTGAGTAAGAAAAAAAATTGGGCATAAAAATGGTAAAATAATTATGCATAAAGAGATGTAAAAAATAGTGCAGAAAAACCATTTATGTATGTAATCTTTTTTTTCTTGATTTATTCTGCTTTCTTATAAAAATATAGTCAAATTGTTTCTTGTACGATTTTGAAACCATCGTTAATGCAGAACTATCCTAACTGCATGGCAAATTTTACAGTGGAGGCATTTAAAGTTTTGAAAGTACCTTCTCTCATATGAAAATATTTCTGCATATGTCATCAAAATCGATAAAAATATGGCCATTCTAGTTAAAGTATTTGTGCACAGTAAAATCAGTTGCACAGAGAAAACACGATGAATGAATAAAAAGGAAATTGACTTGAGTTCGACTTGGGATAGTTCTGCATTCAGGTGACGACATGATCAACAATGTTAATATCCGTTTTGTTAAGACCCCAGATTTTACACACCCTCGTGCATACATTACCCAATGATAAATAATATTGTGTTTTAATTTTTGACATACTGGGGTGATTTTCATTACAGAACGCATCTCCTATCTCCTCCATTTTTTTTTATATGGAATTCTGTGGAACGTACATACATATCTCGGTGTAAAAACAGAAATATGTATTATTAAACCTTGGAAGACTAATCTGAGTCGTTTCGACTAACACGGCGTGCATTTTATGCTGTATCTCTCTAAAGAATAAGTCGATCGCGCTAGTTTTCCGTGCCAACTCAGTCGCCGACTAGGGCTTGCAGGGAGTGACCGCGCTACGGGGGTAAGTACCGCCATTTTCTATATAGAACAATCTTGTTAGTCCAGTCTGCGGAAAACACAACGTATGTAAATGTATCAATTGTACCAAAGTTTTATATTTTTTTAATATTTTACTAGAGAATTAACCTTTATTTAAGTTAGTTATAGGGAACGAGAAAAAAAATCTTTTGATTTCATTAATTTTCTTGAATTTTGATATCAATTAGTTTTAATCGGTTAATATATATATTTTTTAATAAATACTATCAATTACAAATATGTTTTATTTTGTTCTTTGTATAAAGTTGTTTTATAAAATAACATAGACGTTTAAAACCTTCGTAAACAAAAACAAAAAAACATGTTGTAACGGTTGATGGTAATGTTAGTCAAATTGACAAGTGATTAGTCTTTAAGTATTAAAAATACGATTAGACTTTCAGGTTTTTAACTTCATACAGCTCTTTTCAGTGATGTTTTAAATTACTTAAATACTTTTCAAAGGCAATTTCTGACCTCAGCAGACTCAATGGCAGGTTATTCCAAGACAACATTCATAGGAGAGGGTTCAACTAGTCTGTTAGACGCATCAGACTTGACCGACCTGAGCTAGATGTTCCTCTGTGTGGAATTGTTCCTCACGCAGAGATCAGTCAAGTATGGTGGTGCCTTGATGGAAAGCTTAGTAAAAATCATCGGATCACATTTAGCAAAGGCAAGTTGTGATCTAAGAATACACGACTCTCCGCACGTTCTGGTAACAACAGCCTGTTCCTTTTTTCTTCGTAGACGTTACCTGCTTCTGAAAATAAACACTCGCTATACACAGTGCTTGGAGGTGCACATAAAACACTCTTGCTAAATGTGCTATCTCTGGATATCTTGTTTTATGTCTTGTCCACCACTCGAAAGGACTCTTATCTTTGACAACAATCCTTCGTTTACATATCGATCCAATTCTAGAGCAATGGGATTTTAGGATCGTCGCGCTCCGGTGGCTGGGTAAAAGCAAGTTCTTCGAAGCAATTCCAAAATGATGCATGAGCATCTTGTGATTGTCTTAATTGGTTAAGGTTAGAATTAGATTCGTTTTCTTCACTGCTGCTGGCATTCTCTGTAGCGTCGCTTCTTTCAATGGATTCTAAAAATAGGATCTTCCTGATCAATTCGCATTTCTCTGGATTAAAAAATCTCATTCTGAATCTGGGGTCCATTAAAGTAGCCAAACAGTAATCACCCTCTAAGCCTTGGAAATGATCCTGAACTTCATGTTTAAGCTTTTGTTGCACATCCGCTATGTTTGGGCAGATTTCAACGACTTCAGGTTTTTTTATAAATATTTTAAAAGAGCATTGGTGTGGGGTATTACTTCTGAAATTGATGAGAATATTGAGCTGGTAATTTTGGTGATTTCTTCGAACGGTTTGAGTAACGTTACACACTCTCTTAAATTTATTCTAGAGATTCTAATATTTCTTATCTTCCACTATGGAAATCGGTTGGTTGTCAATCGCAATCATTTCGGCAACAGCTTTGTGGATTTCTTTAGCCGGCGAATCATTTATGTCCCACTTTGCCGCAAATGACTCCTGAAGGCTTTGTTGCACCTTTGTTGCATTCGATTCCGACGACGAAGTTGAAGCAGCCGCCGCCTCTCGATTATGGGATGTTTCGGATTGAGGTTCATTGTGTAAATCTTTTGACTTTTCTTTGTGTTTAATTTTAATATGGCTTAACATCGCCGTCGTAGAATCATTACGTCCAACACCACTTCGTGAAATCAAAGAATTGCACAACGAACATTTCACTTTATTTTTATCTTCTTCAATCTCGTCGTAAAATTACCAAATTCGCGATCTTTTGCGTGAACTCATCTTTGATTTATTGAACCAAGTTATTCGGCCGAGTACTCGGTTTGGCAAACATCAAACCGAGTAAAACTCGTACTCGGTAACTCGATAAATATTTGTGGAATAAATGACACACCATAAATCTACGTGAATGGTTATAGGTTCTGCGCTGCACAGAGCTAGTGGGACTACTGTTAGTCTGATAGGAGTGGCGATGAGAGGGAGATGAGGAGGAAGGTTGGGAAGAACCTGGCTATTTAGATCTGATCATCTAACATGACAAAATCGTTTTAAGCAACGTTTCGATATTGAATGGTAGTCTTTCACAAAGGCGTCACTGGGAGAATCTATCACTCTATGCGGTAATCGGTCCAAAACCAGTGGGACTCTGTACCTATTCTCCACTCTCCAATCGTGTAAGATGGATGAAAACAAAAGAGGGGATATAGAAGCAATGAGAAGGAAGAAGCTCAAAAGTGCCCGGCTATACGTATCAGGTTTCTAAGTACCCAAAAATTTATATAGTCATTTAAAACATTGCACCAACTCTGTAACAAAGCGGTGAAGATCATTAAAAACCATCATTATTGCCCTGGTAAAAGAACACAATTCTGAGTCGATATGTTTCTTGAAATGGCTTTAGCCGTGGTTCTCTCTTCTCTCTTGTACAGCCATACAACATACCCCAATTGGAGATCCCATAGTCCCACTGACTACGGGCAGTTGAGACTCTTGTACGGTGTTCACTTTTATTGAATTTGGAGAAATTTTGTAGAATAATTAAATTTTTAATGTTTTTACAGTTACTCCCTCCACACAGGAGGCCCAGAGGGAAATAATTTCCTTCAAGGTCTATGTCATCTTTGGGAATGTTGTGTGGAGACTCTTTTAGAGGATAGGAAGGAGTGAACCTGTGTCTTGAAGAGACCCACGTTATAGGAGCTATTCAACACAATAACGAGTCGTAGAAGCGATAGATTGTTTTTTGTTTTTTTTTTTTGTAATGCGGATTACAAATCTTTGGTTACGTTTATTTACAAAAACGCAACGATAAATGATTAAACATACTTTTTTCCACTTTAAAAATCATATTCGTATTTTAAATATTTTGTAAAACATACAATGGGACGGTCAGAAAAAAGTAATATTTCTGATTAGATTTTGATAAATGCTAAACTTATGTAAATTTAAAAAACATTTAATAAATATTTTTCTATTTAAAAACATTATGTTTATCGTATTGCGTAATAATACTATCATTATTTTGAATTCATAAATAATAACTCTCCGACGTCCCTCTCCCCCTTAAAATACCGGAAGAACAAGGACAGAATTCCCACCTGACATCTGTGCTGCAAAGATTGCAACCTGTTTGTTAAGATAGGCGAATCCATCAAATAGACCGCACGTTTCTGCACAGAGTCAAGGGTTTTTTAAGGTATTTTGGGGATCCTAACCATATGTGGTGGCCAAATTCTACAGTGGGGCTCACTTTCGATTGTACAGGATCAGCAGTTGTGTACTATTAAAGTATCTACGGGCTCTGTACAATACGCCCAGTATTTGAGAGGCTAACTTTACTCTGGCTTCAATGGAGCCCCCATACCTGGGCTGGTCACTTAGGGTTACACCAAGCATATCAATGGAGGGCTTAATGGGAAGATTGGCGATAATTAACGTTTATGTTTTAACTATGTAGATTATTAGAATGCTCAAAATGTATTAATATTCACATTAATTGTTTTTTTTTTTTATTATTGGATGATAGCGACATGATGGCATCTCCCATGAAAATGTAATCGACGTCGATGTGTCGTATTTATTTTCATATTATTTATTTTGTATATGCGACCATGGGGCTTTCACAGTTGAGTATGATATGAACTAACAGCAGTGTCGTAAAACATCCTAAATTTGCTTCTTCCGCATGCGTACACCTTAACTGTCATAGATAGATACATCAGGGTATTCCGCATCCAGTATCGGCAGGGGAAGCAGAGACGGTGTAGCGGCGAGAGGGTGAGACGGGAGAGGTAGGTTCAGGGGATGGAGGATAGGACGCCTCGCTCTAACAGTACAACCTGCAACTACCGGGGATGCCATCGACCCGTCCCGGAGGGTGGGCGGGAGTAGGCAGAGGGAGTGGAGTGAGAGGGCGCATGCTCTGGCACGTGGATTGGGGAACTAAAGAGGCTTTATACTGGTTGCTTTTAGGATCAGATTGAAAATAGGCTTTACATTTAAAAAAATATTTTTTTTACAGTATGAGAGGTTTATCTCATAGGGGTATCTTATTTCTTACAGTTAATCGATGGACAAAATAAATAGAATATCTATTAAGATGTTAACATAATAAGGTGTAAACATTCTAGAGAAATCGACAGAAGAATCGTATTGAGCATATTTGCACCACGTCTGCAGTCCATAATGGAGTGTTAATATCAGCCCTGAAGTAGGGCAGGAACTGGCAAATGAAAGATGAAGATAGGCTGAATGCTCTGGAAATTGGATACATGGGGCGTTTGCGTGGTAAAACCATTTATGACCAAATTACAGATGGTTTAGATATGTTGAGCGGATGAATGGAAAAAAGAGTATCATAAGAATATATTCGAAAGTCAGAAATACCCAAAGGAAGTAATTTCATAATCAAATGAATACCATACTTCCAATCGAGGCATATCCACAGTTTTCCCAACAGAAGACTATTTTAAAGACAATGGATGAATGTAATGAAGCATGGAGTGTATTCGAAGACAGAATAAGTGTAGTGATCTATGCCTTCCTAGAAAACGGCGTAACGATTAATGTTTAGTTCGTTATTATTCTTATAACCTGCTTATTGAGTATAAAATACTTCACATAATGAGTGTAAGGTAGTGTTAATTTTTTGCAGCTTTATAACGTTCCGTATAAGGCGAGCTTTACCAAAATCGTAGCAACCGTAGGCCCGTAGTTCGTAGACCCCCTCCCGCTTTCCTCCCCCAACCCCTCCCCCACGGAGCCTCTGCGATCAGTCAGACGGCACCCACACCCTTCGCTAGGCGCCCCGCACTACACTCCAACTCTCATCGACGCCATCATGATTACAAAAACAAAAAAAAATAAATCATCAATAAAAATATACGTATTTGCGCAAATTTCTGCATTTTCAAAATGTTTTTGTGATGCCCGCATCAAAAGTTACAGCCGTTACAAAAACGTTAATTTTCCGTGAACAAAAAAATAATGCATTATTGTGACGGTTTTAAATTGAGTGCTTGTAAAATAATTATAACCTAAGTTTTGTTGCTAAATTTGGATGTTAAAAGCTGTAAAATAGACTGTAAATTAAGCTTCCTTTTAGCTTGCTAAAAATCGGTTAAATAATAATTGTTTTTTTGTTGCTAAAAATGTTAGATTGTTGATGTTTTTTTTTGCTTTACGTCAAACGTCAACATAATTGGAGTACTGAGGGTTAGTAAACCCACGAAAATAATATAACTGGAATGGGAAAGGGCGATCGATAGCAGACGTGTAGTGTGGGGAAGACGGTTTGTTGATAGAAACATACAAAATGTCGGTCAGTGTGCTGACGATGACCCGAATAGTGTTTTGAACGCTGACAGTTGATCATCTGCGTGTTTTTACACTCAAAATCGTGTTTAAACAGTGACTAATAACAACATTAATAAGTGCAAGTGAGAAACAGTTAAATTATAACAGTTCTGTTCGCAAAAAAAAAAAATTGTCCGCGATAATAACAAACCAGCAATCTTTTTCAATTTGATCCGTGATGAAAATGTACATAGTTTCTGTCGAACTAGAAATATATATTAACAGTGAAAAAATAAAGATTTATTCAGCACGCTTTTTAACGCAGTAAAACTTCTGTTTGCCGCAGCAATAGACTCGTATCTTTGTGTGCTTTTTTTACATATTTTATAAACGTTACCTATCAAATTCTAATGCAGTTGGTGGTACGAAGAGCATAGTAATTTTAAATGGATAAAAAAATGACAAGTTTCGCTACTAAAACTGAATTGAATTATTAATGATTTATTGAAAAGGAATTGAGAATTAAGTGGGCACTGGATTGAAATTAAAGGTAACACTAAAGGCTGACAATGACTTGAAACAAATCAGACTGAAATGATTTGACTGATTTTTGTAACAATTTGAACATCCACGGACTGAATCGTGAGGTTATTGCGCAAAGAACCAATGAGTGGCAGAGTTACAAAAATAACGAGAAAGAAAGGATGATTTCATTTGCTGAAAATCAATCCGAAGCAGTCGATTAATAAATTAATAATGACAAAATTAGCTTAACCAAACAAGGAAACGAATTTTATGAAAAAAATGCAATGATAACTTTGACGTTAATACATAAATAATGCACTAATGCTACGAGAAAGAAATTATTTGAAAACCAGCAGTGTTTTTAATAAAAAAATAATCTAAACATCGCTGTAAATTGCAGTAGTGATTCGACAACTAAATTATCCGTCATTGGAAGTACTAAAGATTCAACAACAATGTCAAAATACTTAAAATAACTACAAATCGCAGATAGCCAAATCAACGATGAATCAATCGTAAAAAATTGTCGACAATTGGGAATGAGTGTTTGCTGTTTATCAGAGCTGTAAATCGTTGCATGTAAGAGAAGAAACATCGAGGGTTGCCTAGAAGCCTGCAGCCTAGATAGACATACGCTGAATGCACCATACCTGGTGACCTTTGCCCCAGTTACAGCCTGCATTCGGCGGCCGAACACAGCCCGGATATCACCTGAAACTAACGGCAATCGGCTTAATAAACCTGAGATTGGCTGAAAGAACGCATTTAACTTGTCGTTAAAACTAATCAGCATAATTCAGCCTCAAGTAACAGTTAAATCCGCCAAAAACGTTAAATACAGAAGTGCATTTTCTAAAACTAGGACAGCCTGCCGAAAATAGACAATCAGATCTGAAAAACACATTAAAATTGGTGTTAACAAATATGTAAATAATTATATACGTAAAGTTAATTTAAATTAAGGGTGTAAATGGCTTTGTAAAACGTGTTTCTGATTCGATTAAAACCATTTTTGTGCATCGCTTTCGTTCATGTTTCGGTGTCGTAAATCGTTATAAATATTAATCCAATGTATTCGAGTATATAATAAATAATCGACTAGTGTGTAATGAAGACAATATCGGTACCACACATGTGTTCAACAAAAAAAATAGAAATTGTAATCGAAAACTAAATTTAACATTTCCATCGCGCTTGCATTTCTTTAACTGCGCTCTTTCGTAATTTTCTCTACATATAATAACCATTTTAAGAATACTTATAAATGAGTGTAATATTTAATGTATAAACTGAGTGTTTAAAGCTTTTTAACAATATTAAGGAAATGTTTAGAACTCAAATTTATACACGTAGTACGGTGTTAGTTGTATCGATTAGTGCTCTCTACGCTCGTACCAAAGCCTGTACGGCGCAGTTGGTTCGTCTGAACGTCCGGGTGAATGCAAATTGCAATTCTTACTGGTTTTGACATAAAACATAACAAAATAACACTTGTTTATGACCAAAAACATTGGATTGTAGATTGGCAAAGCTTTTCTTAGTGTTTGAAGTGATTTTTCGGGATTTTTCCATACGTTTTGGGTATGTTTTACCTTGAAAGTGTTTGTTGGAAACGCATAATAACAATAACACGAGACTTTTGGCGTTTTTGACAGTAGCACTAGTGAAACTAGGTGAGACGTGAATCTGGAATTGTGCATTTCATAAAAAAGCGTTATATCTTACTGCTTTGGTAAAATTCTAACGAAAATGAAAAGAAAACTAACAGAAATTGGCGGATTTGTTATAAAGGTATTTAGACACAAAACCAACATAAAACGTAAAGGATAAATGAGTCATCATTTACGTTGAGGGATTACAAAGGTTCGATATCATTGTTGAATAAAATGACTTGAAGGACGAAGAACTTACACGCGGGAATGAATATTATGAATCTCTTGTCTAAATGAATGAGGAGCTATATTGGAATTATGATATTTTAAAAGATAAAATTGTGTTCAATAGAATAAAATAACAAAATAAGTGTTCATAATAGCTTAAAAATAAGACCAAAATTAAGAAACAACCACTATATACGGAAAATCACGAATAGCTCTAATACGTAACTACATACATTTTAGAATTAAAAATTACTTTATTTAAAAGCCGCACAAAGCGTTAATTAAGCTACACTAAGATCGTGAATTTTGTAAAATATATAAACTTAGAACTGTCCAAAGATAGTTGCATAATCAATCAGTCACCCAATAATCTTATTGAGACAAAATAGGAGTACCACAAGGATCTGCAAAGATGCCTCTCCCAAATCATAACTTACCAGAAACCCATGTACAAGTGCAAACATCGTCCGGATCAAGTGGACAAAAGCATCATCAGATAATTATAGACATCAAACAAGATATAGTAATGGACGAGCTTTCAACAAGAGCACTTACAGAATCAGTCATGGAGACTCTGGCAGCAAGATCAGTGCTGATGGAAAATACTAACCACCACCAGCAAATCATGTCAAACATGGAAGAGTCCAGCAATCTTGAACTGGAGAACTTGACGACGGTCGTTGTTAAGAATGAGAACAGTAATCAGACGGTGATCAGCTCGCCGGGACAGGACATGATGAGCCAACAGAACAACCTGACAACGGCTGGGAGAATCGTTGCTGAAAGAATCGCGGAGTTGACCAATTCATCTCCGTCTTCTCAAACATCTCACGCGGCTGATACCAACAGCAATACTTCCACTTCTTCATCTGCTTCGTCTTCGACCACTTCAGGTATTTTTTTAATGGTAATTTCATAGTTAAAAATAGCAAAACAGCCTTTGAAAAACTATTTTTTTTTTTTATGTTTTGAAATCCGAATTATTTAAGGATTTTACGAACAAAAATGGCATATTTCTGCATTATTGTGACAATAATGGCACAAAACGCATATTCTTTCAATGTCTTCAAATATTTTAAGTTAGACCCCAAATCGAACTCCATGCGTTACTCTCCCTGCTTAATTTTATTTGAAACTAGAGTCCTACAATATTTAAATAAAATAATATCCAGTATATTTATTTTGCGGTTCGTTTCAGAGGAGTTCAGTATCGTCGTCCTGGTGAAAGACCACCATTCAGAATCGAAACGTTGATTGAAATGGTTTGACCCGTTAATGGGCGAGTTTACAAATACGTCGAATTTACCGCCCAGGCGTCAAGGGTTATATTGCTAAGTCCTTCATCACGACACAAGAAACATTTCCACTTAGAATGATGGTAGCAGAAGTTTTTCAAAGCTTCACGAGTCATTCGTAACACGGGAATGTACGTCTTCATTTAAAAAATATATTATACTGTTTTAACCGTGAATACCAGATCTACATACAGATGCCATAGTCTCACTGGCTCCCTTGTGCGGTATTCACATTTAGAAAAATGTATATTTGTAAGTAAAAAGACGGTTCTGAAAAATCATACTGGTTTCATTGTTCGATTAAAGACTTGTGAAAACGCTGTCAGTGGGTGACCTACATAATAAATCGATATGTTTTCCACATCGAAGGAAAGCGTGCTATTTCATATTAATATGTATATATATATTTTTTATTATTATTATTATTTATTGGTAAAATGAATTTAATAGTGTTATTATCGTTTGACAGCATTTTTTTTTAATTTTATGACTATTGTCTCGGCGTTCTGAGCCATTTTCAAACTGTAGTTAGGCCATATTAAGACCACTTGTTAACTAACTAACTATCTAACTATCACGCCGTTTCCCCGCAGGGGTAGGCAGAGAGGACGGACCGCCAAACAAATCGATCTTGGCATACACTTCTTGCTTCATTCACATTCATACAACGCCTCATACATTCTCTTCTGTTATTCCCACTTCCGACATGGCCCGACTCGAGTGCCATATTTGATTCACATGATCGTGCCATATCTTCCTCGGGCGTACCCGGCTTCTTCTTCAACTTGTTTATATGAATTTATTCACACCTACCCAAAAAATTACAATGGCTGAAAAGATTTATTAATAACTTCTTCAATAAATGCAAAATTGGTTTTATGGTGTCATTATTAATAAAATTATTAAAAAAAATTGTAAATTACTATTTAATAGATAATTTCAACATACTATACTTTTTGTATACTGTGTATCCTGATGAAGGAAGCTTCGCTTCCGAAATAGGTTGATATTTATTTATGAAATGGTGGTTTACACGCAATATATCGTATAAATCTTATTAAGTTGATTTATTAATAGTTTCGATAAAAACAGATTTACTTAGAAATCGTTTGTGATAATTGAAAATATTTATTTTGTTAAGCATTTATCGTTGAAATCTGTTTCCTGCCCTTGATGATGGCAGGTTTTCTTAGTTGATTTTTAATGACGTATTTCTTAACATTATATGATAATGTGGGCCCCACTGGATGTGCTCAGGACCCCATTTTACAGTTTTATATGTGAATTATTTAGATTGCCTCCTTATAAGTTATTAAATTGCATTTTAATAAGATAGTACATTTATAAACCGACAAAGAAAACTCAAGGCAATATAGTATACGATACGTTTACGTATCTTGTCTACTATACTTTTTTAGGTACATTTTGAAGTGTAATGTTTTTTTAAGATATAAAAATTGTGTAATATTTTATTTTTATTTTGTACGTGTAATGTAATTTGTTTTCCTTATCTTTGGTATCGAGTGTAAGATTGTTAAATGCTATTATTACTTGGTATTTATGGTGTATTTGTCCAAATCTAGTGCTTGTCATCTGAGTTTTTTTTTAATGTTTTCGGCGTACGTTTGTCTAACTGGTAACTGGTCTATTTATGTTACTTTGTGTTTGTTGAAATTTGGATTTCGGTTAAAAATTTAAGTAAATTTGTAGTATTTTTAAATATACTTGGCGTATTTAAATTTAGGATTTAAACACACATTTCTAATAAATTAATAAAAATAAATTTGTTTACACCACTTTTTTTTAATATATAAATATCAACACATTTCGATAGCGATAAACAGTCTAAGTTGATGACAAATATAGACAAATGACAAGCATAGAAAATAATAATTTAAGAATATACAAATAGATTAAAAATGTATGGTTAGCAAATTCAGAATTATTATTATTACTTAAACACCTTAGGTGAACCTTAACTCTAGTATTAAAATTTCTTGGAGTCTTTCCCATATAAAAAAGTTACAATCGTTACAAATTTAATTTATAGACGCCCTTAAAATATCATCTCCAAATATACAAATAAGTATGCAAACCTGTTGCATATTTAGTATGTGTCTAGTTTGTGATTTTTAAGGCGATCCATTTCGTAAAATTCGGGAGAAAGCCGGTTAATTAATTTGTGCTGTTTCACGATTAATTCATTTAAAAATAATATATATAGTATATTTGCTCACATTCCAGAGTGGAAGATACTCTCAGTATCGCCCTGGTGAAAGACCACCATTCAGAATTGAAACGTTGCTTGAAATGGCTTTTAGCCGTGTTTGGTGACCAGATCTGAATAGCAAGGTTCCCCACCTTCCTTTTCCCCTTCTCCTTCCCCTCCCCAATACCTTCAGCCTCACAACATTCCCCAGTTGGGGATGTCATAGTCTCACTGGCTCCAGGCGGTTGGCAGCAGTTGAGACTCTTGTGCTGTATCCATGTAAAAAAAAGGGCAAAAAGGTTGAAATTTCCCCTTAACACGGGCCGCATATTTTGATTTTCGCAAAAAAAACATTACCAAAATAGGTGTTTTATTTTATTTTGTAAAACTCAGGCATAAAAATAATAATATTTTTCGGTCATTTAAAAAAAAAACTTAATTTTGCCACAAAGAACTATAAGGCAATTTCCGAAAAAAATGACTATAAATAGGAAATTTTGCAATTAATTTTTTTTTCTAGTTCTGATACATTATTTTTTTCTAGCCTTGTAAAAAGGGTCAACAAAAACAATGCCTGGTTAAACGAAAGAACAAGGTGTGTTCTATTTGCTGTATTTAATTAAATCATGTATGATATTTCTAAGCCATCCAATTTTCAAACTAAAAACACATGATTTTGCATTACTTCTCGTTGCATCGCCTTAAAATAGTTTTCTTAGCGATTTCAATAAAATCTTGCTGAATTTTGCTCCTCCCCAAATAACGGTTCCATATTCTCTCAGGTGCAAGTGTTTTGTAGCAGTCCACAATGGAGTGCTGATACCAACCCTGATGTATGGCAGTGAGGCATGGAACTGGCAGAGGAAGGATGAAAGGAAACTAAATGCCGTAGAAATGAGATATCTGAGACGAATGTGTGGTAAAACCAATGCATGAGTAAAAGTAAGAAAGGGACGGTAAGATGGTTTGGGGATGTAGAACGAATAAACGAAGGAAGAGAATATATGACGCCAATGTGAATGGAAGAAGAAGCCAGGGACATCCGAGGAAGACATGGTACGATCAATTAAATACTTAATTCGGGCCATGTCAGAAGTCGGAATAACGGAAGAGAATGTATGAGGCGTTGTCTGATTGTGGATGAAGCAAGAAGTGTATGCCAAAATCGAGTTGTTTGGCAGTCCGTCCTTTCTGCCTACGCCTGCGGGGAAACGGCGTGATGGTTATTTAGTTAGTTAGTTAGTTAGTTAGTTAGTTAGTTAGTTAGTTAGTTAGTTAGTTAGTTAGTTAGTTA
>JAHDVE020000025.1:0-36702 GCA_022606495.2 Halesus radiatus
TTAAAGTATCACGTGGGGTGAGATGGCTGGGGGTAGGTACAAACGAGTCGGGTAATTACGCAAGTAATGAAAACAACCCCTTTTTAAAACATTTTCTTTGGCAGTTACTTAAATGGTCTAACAAATTAATGAGGGTCGTTGTGCTGCTTCGATTATTTTATGAAAAAACTTACCCACTGTAATAATAATTTAAAAAATTAGATCATAATATTTCTTCTTCAATAAATGCAAATTCACTTTGTGGTGTCATTTTCAACAAATAAACGTTCTATTTAAACTTTACTAATACTTAATTTTTTTTTACATGAATACCGAACAAGAGTCCCAACTGCTCCCAACTGTCTGGAACGAGTGAGACTATGGCATTCTCAATTGGGGAATGTTGTGAGGCTGAAGGTATTGGGGAGGGGAAGGAGAAGAGGGAGAGGAAGGTGGGGAAAATACCTGGCTATTCAGATCTGGTCACCAAACACGGTTAAAAGCCATTTCGAGCAACGTTTCAATTCTGAATGGTGGTCTTTCACCAGGGCGATACTGCGAGTATCTTCCACTCTGGAACGTGCGCAAATAAACTATATGTTATTTATAAATGAATTAATTGTGAAACAACACAAATTAATTAAATAAAATTTACTTGCGCACGTCGGGATTTGATTCCGCGATCTTCGCATTCGTAATCGAGAGTCTTACCCCTCGACCATGGAGGCCGTCAAGTTAATATATAAATATCAACATGTTTCAAAAGTGAAGCTTTCCTCATTATGAAACACAGTATACTGAGAAATAGTGACAAGAATAGACAAATAATTACCATAGAAAAATAATAATGATGAGTGAGAACAGAAACAATTACAAACAAAAACATGAAGTTATTATTTAAAGTTAATTGATATTTTTTTTAACAATAACTTTATATTATATAATTATTAATATACGTATACATACTTTTTATAAACAAAATCAAGGAAATAACAGGGCATAAAAATAAAATAATGATAATACTGTGTATTACTATTTTTTTATAATATTAAATACAGATTAATGTGAAAATAAATTTAAGAAATAGCTATTTAAAATTGATTATTAACGCTCTTCATAATTTCTAAAATTTCAATATTTATCTAATTGTTAACTAGTTGTATTTGAAATGCATAAAAATACATGTATTTAAAAAAATTCATATTACATATTTTTAAAAACAGTTCCTTTTCATGTTCAATATATTTCTATTTAACAAATTACATTTTAATAATGTTCAATGTAACGTACCTATTCGTTACATTTAGCATTTTTAGTGCTAATTCCATAAAAAAACTCTTTTATTATTCAAAGGTACTTGGTAAGTTCTTTCGTTTTCAATTATCTTCATTCTACAAATTATAATTTGTTCGACAACTAACTTAATATAAAATATAAATGTAAAAATGGTTCTTTCTAACGAACAATAAGGATATTGTTTTTTAATGAATTAATTAAATCATAATAATAAAATTTTGAAAAACCATAAAATAAAAAGCTGTAGTTATAGGTAATGTAGTATAAATGATAACAACACGCCAATCGGTTTCGACACAAACTTGTTTTCGTAAAGGCAGGTGTAATATCAATATATTTGATCACTTAGTGACCGAGTGGACAAATGCGTCTAATTCTTATTCCTAGCTAAACCCTCCATAATTGCACAAACAACATTATCCGTTTATCAAGAATTCAAATATTGTCATTTTATTCGTAACCCAGGAATGTTTGTCGTTATTTTACATAGCTGATACCAACCCTGATGTATGGCAGTGAGGCATGGAATTGGTAGAGGAAGGATGAAAGTAAACTGAGATCTCTGAGGAGAATTTGTAGTAAAACCATGTGTGATAGTGTGAAAAATATAGAGATTCGCTGATGTAAGCGTAACGAGTAAGATTAAGAAAGAGACGCTTAGATGGTTTGGGCATGTATAGCAAATGAATGAAGAAAGGTGTGTAAGAAGAATATATGACGCGAATGTGAACGGAAGAAGAAGCCGGGGACGCCCGAGGAAGACATGGCATCAAGTGAATCAAATACTTGACTATGGCCATGTCAGAAGTCGGAATAATAGAAGAGAATGTATGAGACGAGATGAAGCAAGAAATGTATGCCAAGATCGAGTTGTTTGGCGGTCCGTCCTTTATGCCCTGCGGGGTAACGGCGTGATGGTTAGTTAGTTAGTTAATAAAATAAAAAAAATGTAGATACCTACATATTAATTTATAATTTAAATTTATTAAAATAAAGTGGTATACATGAAGTTACAGCGATTACTTTGATGCTGTTTGTATTTATTTGGGTTTAGTAAGTAGTAAATCGTAATTTTAAAACATTTGATCCAAAAAAATAAGAGGTACGCTTTGCGGGATTAATTGTAAAACGACGGCGTCTAGAAAAATTGTACAAAAATCTCGTTTGTAAAAATACCACAATGGTTGCATAAAACACCGCGGAAGCGGGGATTCTTCCCATTATCTTTCAATTTCATTTGATGATATTGGTATTGTTTTGATGGAAAAAAGGCTTCCATGTTTGGGCAGAGCGTCCACGTTTACACAAACGAAAACCCCAACGACACAAAAGAGTCATCCTACATGTGGTACGTATCTAAAACACCCGGTGTAGGTTGTTAGGTACCAACACCGAACATATAAAACGTTAGAAGTGTGTTGTAGTCGTATACGTGAACCCGATGCGATTCAATTATTTTATTACTTCTGACGCAATAAGGATCATTAAAAATATTGGCCTTCTAAAGAAAATACCAGTATCTAAAAAAAAGTTTGTTTTCATAGAAAAAATATTTTTTGAAACCCACTAAAATCGTCCGAATCAGAGCAGTAAGTAGCGGAACCCGCGTGACGTCATTCGGTCACACGGGATGAATTTACACAGAAAGAATTTAGGCGCGAACAACCGCGTGACGTCGTTCCAATGGTTTCGACGAAACAGGCGTTTTGATGAGATGGCTGTTTATTCACTTTTAAATAAGGATTTATAAATCATATATATAAAATTATACATGTTAAAATACGTTTTATTGAGAATCGGCTTTTATTGATTTATATTAATATACATAGTTTTAGGCCATATTATTTTTCACTTGAGATTCTTAGTGCTGTAAAAAATGTTTGAATGTCGATTTTGTTTTATAACCGAAAAAAAAAACAATTTCTGTGACTCGTCTGGGACTGCAAACGAAATGTTTTATGTGTTTTGCGGAAAATATTCTTGGAATTTTCTGGTAAAAGATCACCATTCAAAATCTAAACTTTACTTGTAATGGGTTTAACCGTGTTTTGCGACCATATCATAATAGCGAGATCTTCCCTTCCTCGACCCTATTATCTTCTTCCCTCCCCGCTCCCTTCATCATACCCCAAATAAGGATGCCGTATCCAACTGGATTAGGAGCAGTTGAGACTGTTGTGCAAAACTAAAAAAATGTACAGAGTTACATAACTGCTTAATGAAATAAAAGTAAAAATTAAAGGTAAATTTATTGAATAAAACAAATTCTGCAATTTGGACCACTTATTTGTTTTAAGTACATCGTCAACCGGTTTCGCTTATCCCAAGCTTCGTCAGGATAAAATTTAGATCTAAGTAAAAATACAAAAAGTGAGATATCCAAGATTTAATAAGAGGGAGATAAACAATAAAACGCAACAATGGATCAGTGAACATGAAATAGAATGTGACCACACATACAAAAGACAGAGACAGAACATCAAAGGAGAGATTAGGAAGAATGGGGAAATTTTTAAAATATATCTAATATCTGACTGTAAGATAAATTACGTTGATTATTAATAATGTTACTGCCAATTTTAATGGCTTTCTTTATTTCTAAAGCTTTTAAATAATAAATATTGATAAGTAACCACCTAGGTACCCACATATTCGTATATAAACCATGTAATATGAATAAATTATAAAAATAAAATAACACATCTAGAGATTATCCGTTCAGTAGGTACCGGTATTTGGTGAATTGCCAGCCCTAGAAGATACTAATGGCCATTTAAAAGAGATACGAATGTATCGCGCGTATCTGAAATTTAATAAACGTTATTTATTTTGTACCGGCTTACTGCGTACTGCGCTCCCTTAGCTTTCCCCGGGATTTCTACGGTGCGTGTGTGCGAGATGTTTCGGCATTTAAGTTGATTTACATACGGCGGCAGTGCAAATAAAAATACTGCTTAATTCCATAAATCTTGATAGTTTATTTCGACGGAGTTATGGCATATGCCGCGCGAGCTTTTCGCCCAAGGCCGGCGGTATTTTTGCACATAAATTGCCCGGTGCCTACAATTTTGCAGCTTCAAACTAATTGTGAAATCTGCATAATAACACACCGCAAGGCTGGAAAATATTCCCATACACAGGATAAATGCTTTCATCCCTTGCTAACTGATTGTAAAATACTCGTTTGGCGTGGGTGTTGATTTAAAATTCTACTAAGTTGGATATACTGACTTATCATTAATTAGATTTTAATGATTACTGTGTTGATACCTATTTGCAGAATCACGATAATATAAAAAAAACTCGAGAAAGAGAGAACGAATAGAGTTTTGGGGACAAATGGGGTGATTTTCCAATGTAAACGGCGCTACAGAAGTAATCTAATCCTAATAAATTTTAGATTCTAATATTGAAAAAAAAAAAATTGTAATTTTATAGATACGTGTGATTTTTTTATGAATACCGCTCGAGCCTTAAATGCTTCAAATGTCTCGAGCCAGTGGGGCTATGGCCCCCCAATTGGGTTATTTTATGAGGCTTAAGGTAGTGGGGAAGAGAAATGAGATAAAGATGGTAAGAGGAAGGTGGAAAAGTACCTGGCTATTCAGTTCTAGTCAGCAAACATGGCATAAGCAATGGTGGCAGTCTTTTACCATGGCGATGTTGAGAGTACCTTCCACGCTGTTATTGCTAATAATGAAGCAATTAAAAAGGTTTCTATAGCATCCATATAGTAGATACTTGGATATAGTAGAGGTCCAATGTTTCGAGTCTCGGATACAACGTTATCTTTTTGTTATTTGTATCGCCTTCTATTTTATATTGTCTGATTTTAGAATTTATTTAACATTTAATCAAAAGTATATATGTTCACCTTGTTTTGAATATCGAATTCTCATAGTACAACTAGGAAGCCTATTCTCGTTCCTTTTAAGGAAAATTCCTTATCCTTTTCCTAAGTCTTAAATACATTTTTCTTAACTGCGGTTCCGTGTCAGTGACAATTAATTTTTAAAGGAGTTTGTGGTTTAAATAATACAGTATTAATCAAAATTGTAGGTGTGTAGTTTATTATTACTTACTTTATTATAATGCATACAATTTAATTCACTTTAATGTGATATTTCGGGCTTTTGGGTTAAGTACTTTACAAATATCGTAATTTCGTTATGTCAGTTAATTTAATAGCATTATTATGCGACAAATAGCCCACTAATAATGTTTAAATTAAATGCTTGCGAAAATATTCAGTTTTCTTTCATTAGAATTACCCAAATATCGATATTTTTAAAGAATTTCGTTCGCTAAATGATACTTGTCATCCAAAAAAATCGGAACCGCAGTTACGAAAGAAGTTTTAAAGCCCAAGGAAAAAGTTTTTTTCTTAGAAAGAACCAGAATAGACCTCCAGGTGAGAGAACAACATTAAAAAATAGAATATGCTCTAACCGGCTGAAATTTCGCTTACTGATCAGATACGAATAAACACGTGCCTAGTTTTTATGTGGAGGATTTCAACCATCCTTCCCCATTTCTATCTCCTTTACCTCTCTCACTTCCCATGGCATATTATTAATTTCACTGTCGGCAATCCTGGCGTTTATCGGCAGTTAAAAAGTTGATACAAATACATGCACTTTACCTGTCTCACCAGACAAGGCCTGTTCTGAGACGGATAAACACAAAAATAATTTACGATTACATCTTTTTTTTTTAAATACATAAAATAAACAAATGGTTCAGTGACATGGCAGAAATAAAGCATGGAGTCCCCCAAGGTAGCATCTTAGGTTCCATTCTATTTCTCGATTATATTACTGGACTAATGATATTAAAAATGCATCACTCTTCTATAATGTGATCAGTTACGCAGATGATGCGGTAATTCTATTCAGAGCGTAAACTCGATGAAGGAAATTTAAAAAAAAGGCTCGACAAGAATCCACTTACCTTAACCACCTCCAAAAATAAATACTTGACATTCAGTAAATAACCAAAAAACTTTTCCGCATTTACACCTTTAACAATGTATTTCTTTTATAACCCCAAACTATAAAAACATTCATAACATAGTTCTACTTACTTATACGAATGTAACACCCACGTGCGAGTAAACAATTGCAGCGCTCAGAAGAAAGAATAACCTAACAAGTTTCCATGGTAAATGCTTCCTATTCAATGGAATATTTGGGCATGAAAATTCTTAAAAGTATTTGTATGAAGAAATAAACATTAAAAATACGTATAATAGTAACCTGAAGTGCTCGTAGATTTTTCCAAAAGCCTTGGCTTTCTTAAACCTGAACGCCATTAGCGGATATTGAAAAATATTCATATTGCAGATTGCACGTTCTTCCCATTCGTACTGAAACTTTCCGCCGCTCCGATAGCAGAATAAAGAAGGAGCTGAAAGAAGAACTAAAAACAACTTAAGAGGACACTTTGAATGATTTGGAGGTGATGGGAGTTGAAAAGGTAGAATGGGACGTCAGAACGGGACACCTATTGATTTTGTGAGAAATTAAATTGCGGTAGAAATCAACCTGAAAAAATCGCCGTGAAAGTTAACAAAGAAACATAAATTTGAAACAACACTAATTTACTAGTCATTATATCATTTTGTCGCAGGGGTAGGCAGATATGATGGAATACCATACATATGTGTCTTGGTATACACTTCTTTCTTCAATCATATGCATTTATTATAATTTTATACTCGATAGATTTATTTATTTTTCTTAAAGGATATTCAAAGAGTTACGAATAATCTGACAATATTAAAAAAAACTCTATTTACCATCACCATCAGCAAAAAGGTTGTGTGGGAAATGATGAAGGATTTAGTTAGCCGAGGAATCGAACTCACGATGCCTAATGCATTTTTCCACTCGGCTACTAACAGGTCTGTCAATCCGACTTTTGATGTGCTTTTGATTGCGATTCAGGTAATATGTTCACTTGATTGTGCTGTTTTCTTGGGGCGTCTCCCACTTTTCGTCCATCCTCTTGCTCGTAATATTTTAATACGATACGTCCATCCGCTACACAACCTCAAACCAAATCACCGCCCCGTTCATTTTTAATATTTATTGAATTCAAAATACAATATAATATTTACTTATTTATTTGTAAGATTCAAACAGTTTTTAATACAAATGTACATACAAAGGAAGTTTAACAAAAGGTAAGCCAAAAAAGTTTTTTGGGACAACATTGGCTTAACATGTGTTTTATTTATGAAGCTAATAAGAAAATAAAATAAAAAGGATGGGGCAGAGGAAG
Organism: Halesus radiatus; assembly: GCA_022606495.2. Lineage (NCBI taxonomy): Eukaryota > Metazoa > Arthropoda > Insecta > Trichoptera > Limnephilidae > Halesus > Halesus radiatus. Next base: position 7,558 of record JAHDVE020000025.1, read on the forward strand.
AGTAAGATAGGATCGCGATAGGAGATGCTCTCGATACATTTTATACTCGTGCATCAATTTTGTGGTCGTACGCATTACTTCGGTTCGATATTTTGAAAGGGTATTATGAAGAATGTCTATATTGTTAGAATTGTGGGTTACCTTGCGCACAAATAGAGGGAATTGGAAAATTTATCCTAAGATTGGTCCCGCATACGGGCAAATGAATACAATCGGTTGGGCAGAATGATCTTATTTATTTTATTATTTAAACGCCCAAAGGGCTTTTACATGCAAGTACATCATTTTTAAATCACGTAAAAAAATAAAAATAGGAAACATGCACAAAGGTTAATTACACTTCAAATAAGAAAAAACGAAAAAACCGACCAAAGTTAAAAGTCTTGACAGAATGTATTAATTGTTTTTGTATTTAATTCCTAGAACTTCATTTAATTTATTTAAAAATGTTATTATTAAATTTGATTTACATTAAATTTTAAAAAAAATTGACAGTATGTGGATTTTTGTAAAGTTGATGAGCTCAGGCGAGTCCAGGCCAATTCGTATTTTTAAACATTAAGATTCGATCTATATTAAAAGTCGTGTTTGAAGCGAGATGAAGGTATTATTTGCAAAGTGTAAATTAAATTTATAACTTACATGCTTAAAGAATTTACTTTGAATGCTTTCGGTCTTTTCAACATGGGCTTGGTACAAAGGCACTGTCCATATAGGCGTGCAGTATTCCAAGTCAGGGCGGATATACGCGGTGCAAACAGGGTACAGAGTTTTCATATTTTGAAAAGATTTTGATATGTGAATTATAAATCCAAACACTTTATTTGCATTGTTCATAACTTTATGAGTTCGTTTGATAAAATTTAATTTCACATCAAGAATTACCCCAAGGTCTCGAATATATTCTATGCTGGTGATATGTGGTATAATATATTATGTGCAATCGTACATCTTCTAGATTTCCAGAATTTCTCTTAGCGATATAATATAAAAAAACGCCTTTTAAAAATGTGGACCAAGTAAAACAGTGAAATGAAATTTTACCACAATAACATATTATATCGGAAAACGTGCACAGGAAAATTAATAATCTTTTTATAATTATTAGTCATTCCAGGATATAATATTTAAAGGATTAAAATTCCACGATGAAGAAGGGTTTACTTTTAATATTAATATTATAATTCTCGCAAATTCATCGGAGGTGTTACGTCCTGTTAAGTCATCGTAACGTTGATTTAGTTAACAGGGGAGAGATAAATTTCTTTTATTTTTCTTTGCTAACGAAAAATAAGACGGTAATGATCTAATCAAGAACCTCCAGTAGCCGACAGGATTGAAATAAAGGAAGAAAACATCTCAACTTCCAAATTTGATCTCCGTGTGGCGTTTTAAAGATGAAAAAAGGAATTCGTTGTACATTTTGCCGGAGTAGCAAACGAAGTTTCCTTTACTTTATTACGGACGTAATAAGGAGAATTTCTCCCCGAAACCATAAATAAGACTACAAGGAGAGGAGAACCCTCCAATTTTAAAGGCACTTTGAATATTATAATGGGACGAATTAATTTTCATAAAGTGGCACTTGAAATTTTAAATAAAACCCAGTTTGAGTCAAATATTTATCACAGAAATGCATTAAACTTCCCTTTTAATATTCCACCCCGGTTTATGTGTTTATGTTCGGGTCGGAATCTATAATTTTTGAATATTCAATTTACGCCTAAGTTTAAAATGATTTCATCGGATAAAGTGTGACCCCAAAAATTTTAACGACCAAAATGTACATAAAATCGGTAAGATTTATTAATTTGCATGAGCCTCGTATATTCGGATAGAACACAAATATTTAAAAGAGGATTGGGTTTAGGCTCTTCGAGTTATTAGCACGTGCCGATATTGGCTAAAATGGCGAAAATTCTAAAAAATAAATTGATGCTTTTTGGTAACGCCGGAGAATTAGTAAACACATTTTTAAAAATGACGTATGCCACGTTTACAAAAAGTCTCCTTCTGCACTGTGATTTGTCTAAATTAGTCTAAATGGAATACACACTTTGTTAAAAGCTAGCATATTTTTTTCCACCTCGTCAACCGGTTTTGTAGAATCCGTTAACAGGCCAAAAGCTGTAACTCATAAAATAATAGAGTTGACAAAAACATTAAAACACCAAAGCCGGTAGATGGTGTAAACAATTATAGTAGCTTATAACTCTTAGGATTATCCTGGTGAAAAAAACCAGCATTCTGAATAGAAAGGTAGCTTGCCATTGATTTATCCGCGTTTGGTGACCAGATCTGAATGGGCAGGTATTCATTTTTATCCCACTCCCTTTAGTCTTTAGACAGTTAGGACTTTTGTGTGGTATTCACATAAAATAATAATTTGTTTACACCACTTTTATAAAAATAAATAAAAATTTCTACATGTTTCGATAGCAATGCTATCATCCTCAGGAATATATGAATACTAAAAAATAATTTCAAGTATTGGCAAATGATAAAATTTAGAACAATAATTTAAGAATATACAAAACTTAAGCATAAACAAAAATGAATTTAAGTAGGTAAGTAATTGATCAAAAATGCTAATAACAAAATAATTATAAAACATTGACTAATACATTTATATTAGAAATGAAAATAAAACAATATTATTTTTATTAATATTAGTATGCAAATAAAATTAAAAGATAGCTATTTTGAAAAAAATATTTAAGTATTTATTAAATTTAATTCGCTATTAATCCTTTTTCTTATTTCTAAAATTTCAATTTTTTCTAATTATAAACCGGTTGTATTTGTATGTAAAAATTTTAAACCTTATTTTATATCAAACGAATGATTGGTTTTTAAAATATGATTTGCAAATTCAGAATAGTTGTTATTATTTAAACACCTTAGGTGTTCTTTAACTCTAATACTGATATTTCTAGAAGTCTTTCCGATGTAAAAATAGTTGCAATCATTACAAATTCAATTTATATACTCCCGACTTATTTAAAATATTATCTTTATCTTCGTTATTTAAAATATATATTTTTAATTTATTATTAGTATAAAAAGCTGGTTGGATAGTATTTGGCAAGTTTTTAATTATTAAATTTGCGGTATTATTATTTAAAAATAATATTTTTCTCCACTGTTTACTAACATCACTTATTTGTGGATATGCATAAGATTTATTAAATTTTTTCTTAAACTTTTTGTTTAACATATTGTTTATTAATTTAGAACTCTAACCATTATTTATTGCAATCTGTTTAATTATATTTAATTTTTATTAAAATTATTATTTGATAGAGGTACATTAACGAATCTACTGAGCTTGGAATGAAAAGTTATTATCAGTTCTTTATTCCAGAAGGTATGCAGGGGTATTACAATGCAATACGTTCCATAAATGAAATAAAGCCTAAAAATGTATAATGTGATACTGAGACAAATAAAAACAACAATTAATGGACGAAATAAATAGATGAAATTATATTGTATATTATATCTTCACATGGTTTAGACATGAATATAAGGTATCGATCATTCTTTATATTATAAATCCTATTATAGTAAGAACTATGAATTTCGAGTGGACTTATTTTAATACTTGGTTTATATTCGTTGCAACGATAGTATGTAAATCAACAAAAAACCCAAAAAGTATATATACCCTATTACTCAGGATTATCCCCCTAAAATATTCCGGATAATAGAAAGCCTGAATATAATACAGTATAATAATATAAATACCCTGCTCAATATAATTAGTGATTATATCATGCCATTGCTCTCTATATTAAATGTATTATAAACAAAGTACACGTACGAGCAACGAGTAGGTCTGGCTTTGAACGAGTCAGAGTAATCGATCACTCTGAGGCAAATAAGATTCTGACGCATGAAAAGCAATTTTATTTTGACAATAAAGCCATACTCCTTGCTTCACGGAGCAGCATAATATATGCGTGTCAAGTCGGCGATAACTCAAACTTGGGCTCATAAACAATAAATTAATATTCCAAATTATACCAAATGAACGGGGAACTAATCTAGCCACGTCAAAATGGCGACGTATTCACGAATAAATCAATTCGAATGTAATAATTAATACAACGGTTGCCATTTTTACGGGTTTCCTATTAAACACACTCCCGTACACGCAACGCCTATCCAGGAGAAAGCAGATAATTTATATAGACTCGAATGTTTATTTATTAACAACTTGTTACGCGTGAAAAAGAATGGGATGCATCTTAAATTGCGAAGATGAAATCTGAAGAGATATGTTTCTGCTAAATCAAAAGACATTACACATTTACATAACATCAAAATCAAATAAGCAAAAAGACTAATAACGTGCTTTATTCTCTTTAAGCCGATACTAAGTTAATGCAAATACACAGCAGTTTTATTGGTCCTCATATATTCAAACTTTTATCAAAAGAAATTCAAACGCCAAATAACGTAAAATAAGTAAAAATTACGGCTAACTGATCCAGTTATTGAAATATTACTTATATGCATTTTATCTGTTTCACCTACGATGAGTAATAAATAAAATAAATGGGAAATATTTCCAAAATTATTAGAGATTATATTAATAAACGAATTTAAAAATATACTTAGTATTGACCACTTTATAAATATACATTGATCTACATGTTTAGAAAGCGATGTTTTTGTCGTCAGGAATATATGAATACTAATGTAATAATAATCCTGATATTTTTTAATAAATTTATCAATAATGGGCCACAAAGTGAATACTAATCTTTTGAAGATATTATAAAAACATCTTTAAATATTATTTACTTTTTTGCTGTTACATTACTTGAATAAAATATTTTCAATTACTCAAATTATGTACTTATGTATAGTACCTATATACAGGCACTGCCAATGTGAGTTTCTCTTTCATTAGAATTATTATTTAAATCATTTTATATGCATTGTGTGTACATTTAAAAAAAAACACATTATTTTTTTTGTTTTTGTGAAACTATGGAAAAAAAGGATTTTCATATTAAATGTAGATTTAAAAAATAAATAAATTACGTAACGAAACGTATAAAAATGCTAGTTTACGAGAAAAGAAGAATCACAAAACGAATCAATTACCTCCAAAGTCAACCAGCATTGGTGGTGAAATATCTAATTTTATATTCATGTTGGTGTTGTTGATGTATAAAAACAAACTTTCAAGACTTTCCCGCAAGTTTTTAACTTGTTATAAGCGCGTAATATACTCATTGGAAAACTTTTACTCACGGAATATTAAAACTAAATAACACTTAAAAATGTACACGTATGTACACGCCTCCTTTAAACTTTATAAATCAAAAGGACATTTTAATTATTGTTATAACCTGTCTCTTGTTTTCATCATGTTATTTGTTCGATTATAAAATGAAATGACTACTGGAAGAACAATTTTTTTCTCTTAAACTGCTCTCAAGTTCTAACATTCATCTGCAGTTGAGGATTGCCTTCTCTTAGGTCTATAACTTTTTAGACATTTGCATTTTATTATCAAGTAACTTAGTATTATAATTCTTATTTGTCAATCATTTAAGATAATATTAACAAATCTAAAATGGAAATTGATAAATAAACAGAAAATAAAAGATAACGGACGCGTCTGGGAATTCTCATCTGTCTCATTAGCTCAGTGATAGAGTATTGTTCCGCTGAGACAGAGGTCCTGGATTCCTTTCTCATATGTGTTTTTGAAACAAATTTTCTTATAAACACAATTTAAATAAAGTTTAATGCCATATTATAAGTTGTGGAGTTACAAAACCCGATTTGTATGTTTCTGCTGATTTTGGGACGGTCGAAAAAAACCGTGTTTTTTTTAAAAACAAACAATTTTTTTTGAAATATTAAAATAAGGTAGAACCTTGCAATTGTACAAAAAGATAGCAACTCAATATGGGTATTAATCGAAAACGATATTGGAAATTCTTAAAATAAAGCACGAAAACAGTAAAAAATGACGGAAAAGTAATACGGTCTCATTATCCCGGTAAGACCTGAGATCCTGGGTTCGATTCATAGATACGACCGACACCTTTTAATTTTCCGTGTCCTTTCCTGTGTCATATTTAGCTTGAGATTTGTTAATATTGTCTTCAATGATTAAATATTGCAATGAGGTTAATAATTTTCAATAAGTTATTCCAATAAATTGCACAGTATACTTTATTCTATTCTAAATCTTTAACGTGCATTGTTCAGTATAATTAGAATTAATAGCGTAGCTGTAATTGAAGCGATTCATGATATATAAATACCACTGTGAGAGTAATGTTTAATAAGTGCATAACTGAATAGATATTTGAAGTACCCTTTTTAAACTACTAGGGCAAAACACATATAAGGTGATGCGTCAATAAACTAAGCTAAAAATAATTGCATTGTGTTTATTCGCTGTTAATTTCTTGAGAACTCTTTGATTTATGAATAAAACGTACTTATATTAGGAGTAAGCAGAAAAAATCCTGCCATAGAACGAATATGTACAAGCACAGCAACAATAAAGCCAAACATCTGTTTACTGAAGCAGAAATCAGAACATTTTAATGAAATATTTCTAGGTTATCGGAAGAATTTTCAGCTTGCAAAATCATATAGAAATATGATGGATTAAAAAAACTGTTTTCCCCCCTTTAATGATGGAAGGTTTACCTTAATTAATTTAAAATGAAGTGAATGCTTAGCATTGGCTATGTATGGCTAGGTATGTATGAAGCTATCACTTTGTGGTTATCCATTATAATCAAATGAAACACTCAAACATTGTTTTAACCACATTTATTTTACACGCCTACCGGTTTCGGAACAACCATTCTATCGTCAAGGCAAGTGTATACTTTGTGTATTCGTATATTTATGTATCTGTAAAACGGGCAGATGGCTGTATTTTTCAAATATTTATTAAGACAAAAGATTGTCGAAAATCGGACAAAGCCGGATATAAAAATGAAAAAAAGTAATCGAAAAGCATAATTATGTACATCCATGTAGGAATATAAAATGGACGAAGCATTTTATTATTACGAAGTGAGTAATAATTACTTAATGAGTTACAAATGTAACCATTGTCACATACGAAAATATTATTTTATCATGGCTTCCAAAATTGTCTAGTCATCTGATATATTATTTTGCAAATGTCGTCCAATTTTTGAAAGGCCTCGTTTGCCCCTCTGAGAATTTAATTTTATTGTCTGACCGGAAAAATGGCCGGGGAACTCCCACATGTAATAGGAATATTCGTTTGCCACGCCGCATTGGAACAAAAAATACTCCAAATGAAAAAAATGTTTCCTTTGTAGGTTTCAACTCTTACTTATATTTAAGCATCCCTTTCAGATCTAGATTTTTTAGAAATTTTCAGAAGTAAAGATAAATGAGAGGAAAATGAAATAAGAAATCTGGAAAAATATTTTTCACGTATATAATAAGCACCCTATATAATAAAAATACTAAGATAAAATTAAAGAGTTGTCTTATTATTTTTGCAGGGTATATATTGATTTTGGAACAAATCTATTTAACACAACTCAATAATTTTTTTTACAAAATCATAAACATGGTTTTGTTTTCATCTGGACTAGATCTCCAGACTTTCCACTAACTGAGTACCTGCTCCACACCAAAAAGCCATTGAGATATCCTTGAGATCAGATGGGAATAGACAATTTGAAAGGATTTTTTCTTAATTCTGTTCCTAGATTTGCAATTTTTTTCTAAATCGCTTCTAGATGGTGATTTTAAATAAATCAGAAGCGGACAGTTTTAGTTTTCTGTATATACAATATGTTTATCCACACCAGGAAGTTCTCGATCTTGTTAACTATCAATAAAATCCACGTGTTGGTATGTCATTTTTTTTATACCGATCTTTATAAATAGTTAAAAAACCGAAACTTTGAATTCTCTTTCACAAATCCGACTTTGAATTGAATTAAAAGGAAAGGAAAGGTAAATATGAAAGTTTAAAGGTATTCAAATATAAGTAAAGCTGGTGAAAGTCCGGTGGCTTTATCAGTTCTATCTTCGGAGAGCGGTAAAACCCCCGGGTCAAAGATAATTTTACCTAAGTTAACTCAAATAAACCCCGATGAGGTAAATTGCTACTATTTAGTTAAGAGAAGGTACACTCACCTAACATGTTTTTCGATTTATACTCTCTACGGTACTATAATGTTGCAGCAAGTTATCCAAACAGATCAACTAAAAAAAATAACATGAAAATAAATGAAGTAAATAATAAATGAAATACGAAACAGAAAAGTCACAGGAAAAAAAAGGTTTCGGTCGTATCTGGAAACCGAATCCAGGACCTCTGTCTTACTAGGATTAGCACTCTTACCACTGAGCGGTATATAACAATTTATCGGATAGGCATATTCGTATTATAAAAAAACAATCGGAAAGGTACATTCGAGGCACTATCTAGATTTGTAAATTAATTCCTTGCAATTTTATAAAAAAAAGATAGCAGCCAAGATGGGAAATAATTGGAGATAATAATATGATACGGATAAAAATTACGGAAAGTATTAAGGTCTCATTAGCTCAGTGGTTAGAGCGCTTTCCCTGGTAAGACAGGTCCTAGGATCGATCCGTAGATGCAATTGATACCATTTTTATTTTGTGTCTTTTCTGTTACGCATTTCATTTAAGATTTGTTAATATTGACCGGTCAATGGCTGAGTTGGTAGCGCTTCCCACTCAGACGTCGTGAATTCAATTCTTCGGCCGGCTAAGTCCTCCATTACGACACAAGAAGTATTTTCGGCTTATTGTGATGGTAGTAGAAGATTTTAAAATATTTTCGGGTTATTCGTAACCCGGGAATGTTTGCCTTTGAAAAAAGAAATAAGCTTCAAATAAATTGAATAAACTTTAATATAAGATTATCATAGTCAATGCCGTGTCGCCCTATCACTTCCTTCTTGAGCCAAAGTTTCGGAAAGTCTTATATTGTCTATCATGATGCCAGACTTGCTCAATTGCAAGACCGTCCAAATGGTTACTCATAAAGGAGGAGTTAACAAAACACGACAAAACGCCCAAAGAAAAAAATAAATATAGCAAACATTGTTTATTGACCATCGAAATAAAATCATAAATGTCATTCCCAATAAATTAGATATATTGGCACAAATAAAACATATTGACTTAAATAGTTGTTTGTCACGTCAAAACCTTTGTAAGCACAAAACGTCCAGTTAAAAATATATCCGGGGATGAAAGCCTTTAAATCCCTTGTAATCGTTTAAGGGTAGGTCCCGGCAATATTACTCAGCTGAATGTTAACTTAACGATCCAGTATGTTTTGTTTTTAAACAATGTCAGCCATAATTCTGAATAAAAGTGTGTGTGTTTGCCATCATCGTATATTCACATAAGCCCGACGTTCATTTAGTTGACAAACCGACCCGTGAAATGGCTTTGGCATTCAGTAAATTGTTTTTCACGGATTATAAGCTTTGTTGGTTTCTTGTTTCCTGCGATGGGGTATAAAAGGAATGAAAACTGGCAAAATGACGAAAAAAACACATCCGCTACTTTTTTAAATAAATTAGGGCTTTTGATTTTGAACTGGAGACTTGTAGAGTAATTAATGTCTATGTACATCGTTTGAATGTTGTACAAATGTTTTTTTCCATGTTTGCAATCGCGTTATACACGATACCTGTGTTTTAAGAAGGCAATATAAATACAGATTTTAAAGACGAATTTTTAACGCGAAACAATCTGCAAACCGATAGTTTACCGTTTGCTGTTAAATCTGTAGTGGATTTGATTTTTTAAATGACTCGCATGCATCCAAAATGAAATGTATGTTTTCTGGATAAATAATTAAATTACGATATTATCAATTATAATATTGAATAAACTAATTATTTTTTGGATATTTTTGTAGTCTAATGAATATGTAAAAGCTGTATAGCTCTTTATTTTCATAACATTTTGAAGGAAAAATGGTTTTCAATCCCTAAGATGCAGTTCAAAAAATTTATACAAGTTTCATGATACCAGTTTCACTGTTTGAGAGTTTTTACTTTATCAGAATATAGATTTTTTCTTTTATTAGTTAATGGTCTAAAAAACAACACACTAACGTTAAAGAAGATAAAGATTGATTATAAGTGTAACAATGTTTAAGGTTTAAAGCAGTAATAGTATTTATTACCATAAAGACGATAGAACAGAACACATTGAAATTATTAAGGTTTTCAGTGCTTGAATTACTTACTGAAACAAATGGAAAAAAAATGTTTTTTATATGATGTAAGCTAATAACGAGAAATATTTTCGCTTAATAGCAAAAATATATGGATTTAATATTGTAGTAATTACTAAACCGGAAGTTAATACAAGTCACGTTATCTCATACAGGGTAAAAAAAACTGTAATAAAAATTAAAATATACTACTACGACCTACGCCAATCGTTCGTAACATTTCAGCCTTTATACGAATCACAATATAAAATCTCACAGTCGCCGATATTGGAAAAGAGTATTTATTTAATTCCATATTGAAAACTATTCTGTTTGGGAAACCGATTAATCAATTAACCGATTTTCGCGAGAACTGTATATTAATGGAATCCATGTAGAACAACATTGACACATTTCGGTTAGTTCATTAAACGGGTCGTAATTCAACTCAATCACATTTTATGTCACTTTTGTATCAGTCTATTATTCCAAGATTGCAAGACTTTCTTAGTAAACACTCAATGAAGAATATTTGCTGTGTGTCACTGTATTCTAAATGATCTTCGGTGTATCCGCGAAACACTCATCATAACCAAGGTTCATCCATTACTCACATTACAGACGTAATTTTTATAACGAAGTTATAGTGTATATTGAAAAAAAAAACAGTTTTGATTATTAATTTAGATGATTTTATGTGATACAACTGAATGTTTGTATTTTGACGAGTATTGTTGAGAGAATAGCCAAGTTATTTGTAAAGAAAATTTCGTAAAAAAAGTTGAAAAGATTCTTTAAAGGTACTTCGAATTAAAGCTGTATGTTTACAAATGACACTCAAAGGATATCTGTAAAAGAATTGATGAAATTAAATAAATATAAAAGCGTCTAGGGGTAAAAAAATACCATTTCTTTAGAAAAAAAGAACAAAGTTACATAAAAAATGGAAATATTTTGTTTATACCCGAAATTTCCTAAATGGGTTTCCTTTCAATCATTAGGTAATCGCAATATTCAAAGAAAATACTTTCATTCTACACGGACATCTCTTTAAAACACGATAAAAAGATCATGATTCTCAAGAAAATGATTGTTAGTATTGATTAAAGTTAAAGCATAGTAAACGGAGGTAAAGAAATGAATGACAGTCACGATCTTTACAGGCAAAATTTATCATAATGCTTCGTAGAATCGTAACGGTTTCAAGATAAGAAGAATACTTATTTTATTCAGAAAAAATAGAAGGATTTTTCCACTTTAAAATGAAATTTAAAGGTTACCTATAAAAAGAAACACAAACGGTGAAATATTTCTAGGAACAAAATTATGAAACCCTTCTAAGCTTCGCAAGACCGATGTAAGCGTATTGAGCAAGGTCAAGGAAAAAAGCTAAGAAGGTTTGAACACCGGAGGGGTTGAACAGAAAAAAGGAGTGTCAGGAGAATACACAACACGGAAATGAATGAAGTTGGGAACGTTCCCAGAAAATTCAGCACGATCTAATGCTAGAGTTGGACGATGTCGAGAGTCGTAATAACCGTTGTAGCAATAAAAAATGTAGTTGATGCAAGATGAATTTTGCGACAGAATTACTTCGTGTTCCATTATCCCTGCCTACTCTCATGGGGAAATGGCGTGATGATAAGGTTAATTTCAAGCTCTTTTTATATGAATAACTGCGAGTTAAAAAAATTAATTAGGAGGTAATTAAGAAACCCTTTGGCTTAGTAACGTAAAAAAATAAGCGGTTCTTTGAACTTGTACTAAATTTTAGCCACTTTGTGGTACACCACGCTCGCACGGAACGGGAATTATTTTAACTCACACGAAATAGGTAGATGAAAACAGTAAAACTTAATTATTACATACAACTAATCCATTCTACCCAGCAAATAATAAATATGTTATTATCATGAAAACACATTTCGTGATATTTAACATAAACAATGTATAAACGTCGTGAACAATGTGAGTATTTCATATATGATTTCAAAGCAAAATTTTGTTTTGATGAACGTGGCAAATTTTTCCGACGTCAAGGTGAACAAGTTCAAAGTAGTGTGATTTATTATGTTATTTTATTCTAACACACCAAATTAGAACATTTATCAAAATTTTAAACGTCGATGACAATACTGTTTTCTCGGAAATTTTTTGAGTTGATTTTTCTTCTTAATTTTTTTTTGTTAAATCACAAAGACCATTTTAAAATGCTCTTTGTCATTTTTCAGCCAACGCATTTTCCGCTCATAAATAAAACTAATTACAAATTATATTAACAACAAAACTGTCTTAAAATAGCTTCAATGTTATTTTTTTATCAAACGATTGGTAACTTTGTGGTGTCATTATTAATTAAATAATTAAAAATGTACTTTGTTTACATTATTTACGTAACATTATAAAAAAAAATTAAATTTCCACATGTTTTGACAGCAATTCTGTCATCCTCAGGAATATGTGAATACTTAAAAATAATTTCAAGTATAGGCAAATGATAAAAATTCGAACAATAATTTACGAATATACAAATTATAAATATAAACAAAATTAAAGTAGGTAAGTAATTAATAAAAAATACTAATAAAAAATAATTATAAAACATTGAATAACAAATTTATATTACAAATTAAAAAAATAAATTATTACTATTATTAATATTAATACGATATCAATAATTTTTATAAAAGTGTTGTAAACAAAGTGCATTTTTAATTATTTGGCTTTTAATCTTGTTTTTGTTTGTCATGTATTTTGTGGATAATAAAATTGATTTTATTTTCAATACCACGTTTTATATAAATATGTGTATCAATGCTCTAGGAAGGCGGTATGTTTAACTAGTAGTACGATAAAGCTCCTATTAAGCTTAAATAAATATAAGCGATACTTGATCGGCATCGGAAATATTAGTATTTAGTGGTTTTTAAAAAGTAACTCCGCTTTAACCAAATATTTGATTTTATAAAACGCTAGCTGATGTGTACCCGGCCTTGGTCGGGTTTATATAAAGTTGTTATGTTGTGAATTTTTGCTTGTCATTGGGGTGCCATAATTGATTTGACAGTGAAAGAAACTACCTCCAAATAAAGAAACATTCATTTGAATATTTTATTTCATTCCAAACGTTTATTATTTCAAAATATGATGTATCTAAATCATAAAGTTCTTATGTAGGTACCTACTCGTGTTTTACATTTTGAAAATATTCTTCCCAAAAAAACCTTCTTCTTTTGAATATGAAATCTGTGCCCAACCAGAGTGTTATGTCTATGGGCTAACCTAAATAAAACATGGCGGGTTCAATGTTTTTAATACTAATTTTAAAACGTTTTAGCAACAGTTTTACACATTGGCTTTTATTCAAACTACTTTCTAAACCTTTCCGGCAATAATAAGAACAAACTGTGCATTTTTAAACGAAACCGGTCTAGTGATTTTCGAGAACATCGATGACAAAGAAACAAACACACTTGCATTGATTTTTATATATATAGATGTTCACCGGTGTGAACTAATATTATTTAAAGCATATGAATTTACAGAAATAAACGCTTTAACCTCTCCGTTGCCAAGAGGGTTAGTGAAAGTCTCTTAAATTACTATCCTCCACATATTATTTTAATTACAGACCTTATAGTTTTGGTATTTTGAGTATTCATAACAAAAAACATAATCTATGATTAGACAAACACAAACTTACAAACTAGATTAGCAGTTTTTTTATGCGTTGGTATTATTCCTTGCCAGAAATAATATTTCTTGCTCACTGGAACCATACCCGTAGCTACACGTTTCCGCCATTCAAATCGAACGGTAGTGGGTGATGCGCGCCTTCTCATTCGGTCGCACAATCTGCGCGAGGGGGTAAGGTATTCGGCCGGCGGACCGCTAGCAGGTAGCAAATGTTCTTAGTTCTTACGAGTGTTAAGAGGAACGGCTGCACTGACTGTTTCATACATAACTTAATTTTGAATTTGAGGCCAAAATACGAGTGCCCATCCAAACTGAATGATATATATATATTTTTAAATAAAAGGTTCAGTAAATATCTAGTACACATGAAAAGTATTTTATTTATTTTTGTTTTAAATTATGAAGTATAGGTCATTCAAATAATTGATTTTCTCAATTTTAGAGGCATCTTTAACAATTATTTGGGGCTAAGGGTGATTTAAAATAAAATTCTACACCATCTACTTTTAAAATATAAAATAAGAATATTTAAAAAAATAATAAACCTTTAATTAAAAAAAATACGTATTTCATTTGGTTTAGGTGAGTATTTTAAATTCAAATCCAAAATTAAGTTTTCTATGAAAAAGGCCGTGCAGCCATTCCTTTTAAGTCACTAGATCCCCAGCCGCCGGCGGTATGCCATGTTCGTTGATGAATGCAGAGGTTTTTTGAAAAAAATAACTACGTTTCAATATTTTTTCACGAATAAACATGAAATGTGAAAGCAATAAGAAGAACATGCTCTTGAAACGATGAATGTGTAAAATGGTTGTGTTTTTAATTTGTTCTATTTTATGATTATTTGTCTATAGTTATGTTATTAGGTATATGTTTATCTGAAACATGTGGATATTTATATATTAAATACAGTGGTTTTACAGTGAATAAACAGCTCCAGGAATATCCTCATCATAGAAGCCCGCCTCAGTCCAGCTTCCAGCATCGACGCATACTGGACAAATATATTGGCCCCTCACAATATAAATGCCGCAGCACCTTAAAGGATTTATTTTCATATACTTATTTAGTTAAATTCTTATTTTTTTTTATTATTGATTCATTTCTTTATTATTTTAATTTTTGTTTTATGTGTGATGTATCACCTTATACTACTGTCTTATAATTATTTTACTTTTTTTTAAACTCTTGTACATATTTTGTATATTTTTTATATTTGTTGAATGTATGTTTTATATGGAATGTGTGGGACTGCACTAACCCCCCTACATGCCGGAATAAACATTTATTATTATTATTATTATTATTAAACAATGTAATTAATAGGAATTTAGTAAAAAAAATGGTAATATAAATATATATTGCGTGGAATGACTGAGTCACTCCACATGGCAAAGCAAGGTTTATTTGGCACTTTGGAATGCAGAAAGTTGTATTTCTTAATTTTTATTAAAAAAAGATGGATTTTAAAATATTTGTAGAATTCATCAAGCATGGAAATTAAAATTTGTAACACTTTATCCCAAGTGTGTGTATATTTCTATTGTAATTTTTTATACAATAAATTTTTTATTTAATATCCCAGGTGTTTATAGGTTAAGTCATAGTCATTAATCATTACCGTCAAATTCCAAGAGAAATAAAAAAAAAATCTCTCGTAAAAAAACATCTCCAAAATAACTCGGACGTCGTTATTATTTTGCAGAAGTATTTTTCCCAGTAAAGGTATCTCGAGAATCGCTGTAATTCCATAGATTGAAAAATAATAATAATTTGACGTCGTATGCTAAAGTTTCAGGAGAAAATAACTTTTTCGTTTATATTAATTAAGTCTGTAAGAGTTCCGGGTAGATACTTACAATTCAACCGTTTATTATAGAAATGTTTGTTGGGCTAATGTAATAATATATTCTTCTCAAGTCAAACTTCATAGAATTTTACCCACGTAAGCACGAGCAAGAGGACGGAAGGATTATTAAAAATTAATTTTGGTTACTTTTCCGAATAAACGTTACTTCCTTTTCCCCTCCTTTGCCACCCCACTTGTTATTTTCATATCAACCAAGTTCTAATAGTATACTAGCTTCTTGCTTTTTCCGACTCATATTATTTTTGTAGGATCTTGGTCTTGATCTTGATCTTATAGTCATGTTGTTGTTCTTGTAGGATTGTAGTCTTGATCTTGATCCGGTAGTCTTGTTGTTATTCTTGTAGGATTGTAGTCATGATCTTGATCTTGTAGTCTTGCTATTATTCTTGTAGGATTGTAGTCATGATCTTGATCCTAGTGTCTTGCTGTTATTCTTGTATTACAATCATACTCGTCTTTATCTTGCAATTTTATTGTTGTTGTTCTTGTAGGCTTGTAGCCTTGATATTTATCTTTGTAATCTTGCTGTTGTTTTTCTTTTAGGATCAAGACGTACCCGAAAAACTTTTACCAGTGATTCCTGGGTTTATTTGGAGTAAAAAATATAAATGGCATTATTTACTCTACGGTGTCTTTTTTTTCATTATTCGGCTGAGCGAATATTGACGGCATTTGAAAGATTTTTTCTTGTATAATAATGAAAAATAAAAGAAAAAACAAAAAACAAAAAAAAAAAAACCGGAGACAAAAATGCCACATTGTCGGTCACCTCCAGATACATCCCGCATAATTTTTTGTTTCTAACTTAAGAAGTCTATTTAACCTCCCAACTTTTAGCGAACAAAATTGCGCAATTGAGTTGTGTTGTTTTAATTCGATATTTTCTCTGAAAAGTATTTATTTACTTACATAAGTCACACATATATTTCTTGTATGATTTTTTAGACACTTGCAACTTTAAATCAAAAAAACCAGTGATTAAAGGTCACCAACAAACTTTGTCGTTCATTCTCCTTTGAGACTTTTTTCGTTTGAACAAGGTTCGTCCACACTCGCCAAGAGGTTGAACATGACTTTACAAAATGCTTTAATTGTTTGCAGTGTTTGAGGATCAGTAATTACACATTTAAGTAAATGTATTGACATACCCATTATATGGTAATACACAATAATTAAATAGAAAAAAAAAACAAATATATTGTCTTTTATTCGTATTATGTTTGTTTACACACGGTATCCGAAGATAAAATGCAGTAATTTCGGGAGATAATTCTGCATACATGATAGTTCAATAAAAAAATAAATAGCGTTTTTAGGAAATTCTGTTTTAGTAAATTCGTTTCTTTAGGCATATCCGCTTTGAATTTCCGTTCGGTTCCAAAAATATTTAAGCATGGAAACAGATTTATTTTTGCATTGATATTTAAGCATTTTTACCTGAAATGAACTAGAAAACTTCGGAATTTATTAAAAATCGACATTTATTTTCTTCTCAAACTCCATGTGTATGAATAAAAATGTTAACTCATAACTAGAGGCTTGAAAATTAGTGAATTTGAGAATTTTGCCATTTCTACGCGAATAACATGAAATTCGCAAGTTTCGGGTTAAAACGAATTTTTGTATTTTTCAAGCGTAAAATTTAAAAAAAATCGACTGTAAGTAAGTAAAACCCATCCAGCCATAATGTTACTTTTAGGTGGTGTCAGATTTTTATCTAATTTTCAATTAAGAATATTGACAAAAGTGAATTTTCTACACTAAATAACAATCATCTTTGGTTGATATGCATAGCGCTATTTTTCTTTAAAATCATCTTAAGAGAGCTTCATAGCAAACCATTTTTTGTTAAACTGTCGGTGATACAAGTCAAACTTCACATCTTATAATTTCATAAATCACAAAAAAATTGACATTTAAAATTTATTTCGTTTATTTTATCGTCTCCTTTAAAGTTTTTCTTTTTGTAGCTTAAAAGGTTTTACCGATTTACAGTCTATATTACGCATTACAAATATTTTTTTGTCAGTGGTTTTGACAGGATTTAAAGGACATCAAATATAACACAGCTAAAAATATATATATATATGTGTGTATATGTGTATGAAAACATTAAGAACTAACAAAAGCATATATGCTAATAATGTTGCAATATGCCACAACTTTTTCCTAAATACAGCGAATTTTTAAAATATCGTGAATTTCACCAAAAATAGCGGGATTTTTCCAAAAATGCCTCTGATTTTGCCATAAATAACGTGAAATTTTCAGGTCCCTACTCATTCTAGCTAACGTCATAATAATAATAATAATGGATTATTTCTATAGCACCGTTTTTGTGAGAAAATCACCTCAAAGGCGCTTTACAACATAATTTATCTAACCTATACCTTATCACTTTTTTTTATATGAATACCATACAAGAGTCCCAACTGCTCCCAACCGTCTGGAGCCAGTGAGACTATGGTATTCCCAATTGGGGAATGTTGTGAGGCTGAAGGTATTGGGGAGGGAAAGCAGAAGGGGAAGAGGAATGTGGGGAAAATATAAGCAACGATTTAATTCTGAATGGTGGTCTTTCACCAAGGCGATACTAAGAGTATCTTCTACTCTGGAACGTGCGCAAATATAGTATACATTATTTTTAAATGAATTAATTTTGAAACAACAAAAAATAATTAAATAAATTTTATTTTTATTGCGGGATTTGAACCCGCGACCTTCGGATTCGTAGTCGAGAGCCTTATCCCTGAACCATGGAGGCCGTCAAAGACTTATCACTTAGACTTATATCTAATAATTTACATATTAGATTTGTTACTAATGGCTTACAGCTAAGATTTATAAATAGAAAATACCTATTTCTGACTTATAATTAGACTTACATCTAAGACTTCAGTTAATTCAATCAGTTTGAGAATAATATGCATACATACCTATCATATTCAACATGTTAATAAAGATGGTAATGCTAGACAGATACTTCTATAAGATTAAGTTTAAAAAAAAGTTACGAGCGCCAAAAGAAGAAGGAAGTTTTTACCTATGTTATGTATATGTTTTATTGTTAGTTTTATGACATGGATGCAAAAAATGTATTTAATGAGTTGTCTGGATTTAAAGAAAATTATAGATATTAAATTAATTAAATTAATCCTCATAAGCATATATGTATTCATTCTTATCATATAATATATAACGTAACGCTTTTAAACATCTGTGACGATTAGAAGATGCCCCCTTCACACTTCCATCAAACACACTACAATGATTTGTTTTGAAGACTGATTGATTTTCAAAATAACAACAACAATAATTACGGACATGATTGATGTAATTCAATGTTTCTTAGTTAAATACTATAAATTACACAGAAATGTGGTTAGTATTAATTTATGTTAATTCTCAACACACACATGCAATTACTAATTGTTATTGTGTCTAACTGGTAGAACTCCAATTAGATTATTTAGAAAAACTTTGAAGTAACATATATCATCATTTTATAATGCTATTATTAAGTTAACTATAAATGTTTCACTGAATAGGTAATTTTTAATTATGACAATTATTTTCAAAGCAAATCGGGTTTTCCTGATATAAATCATTTTAAACAACGTCCAAATTAAAATTGGGTAGGAGTAAATAAAATGATTAAAGTGTGTTATTTTGTTTCTCTTATTTTATTGAAGAAAAGGTAAATAAAATCACTTAAGCAAGACGTCTCAATGTGGCGTAACAACAGTTTAAAAATGGCTTTGGAAGCCCAAACAGCTGTTATAATAATTAAAACTAAAATATGTTTTTTTTTTATTTACTTCAAATTTTATTTTAAAAAATAAGTAAAATGAAATACAAACACGCAAGGCTATTTCAAAAAGTTTTTTTGGTTTTCAACTACTCACCTCTCTAGTGAGACTATGGCGATCCGAATTTGGGAAATGTGAGGCTGAGATTCTGTTGGGATCTTTCTATTTGTTCAGATGTTGTCGTAGAATATTTTATAATCCATTTCTAGCAGCTACTGCATATTATTTTGCAGAGTGGTGTCTCACGCGGTCGGTAAAAAGAGGATCTTCTACTTTAGAACGAGGTACAAAAATATAAGAGTAGTGAAATTGCAAAACACGCTATTGGAATTTTTGATGATGTTGAGACAATCGCGAAATCCAGTGTGGAAAACCCTTAATATAAAAAAGTATATATGTTTTATGTAAAATATCTAAATAATATATTTTTTTAATCATTTAAGATAATCTTATCCGCAATGAAATACGAAACAGAAAAAGACAGAGAAAAAAGGTATTGGTCGCATCTGGGTATCGAACCCAGACCCTCTGTCTTACCGGGATCTGCACTCTAATCATTAAGCTCAGGAGACCTTAATACTTTTACATCATTTTAATAAAGTAGGTTTTGTAACTCCACGTTTCGTAATATAAAATTTTATGATTTTATTTAGATTGTACATAGGAAAACTTACGTATATTCCAAAATTCATTTGCTTTCACATCCACGACGTCAAGGTCCAGAGCAGAGGAGCGCTTGTTGCTCTGTCACGGAGGTCATCAAAGTTGTAACGAATTTTGCATATCCCCAATACCCATAAAAAAGATTATGTAATAAATCTTCCGTTTATTCCAAACGTCAAACACACTATTACTATTATAAAAAATATATAAAAAGTCGAAAATTTAAGACGGTAAGAAACAATAGCAGAGAAAAACGTTTCAAGCTATTCCTCCAAGCAATAAATCTAACATTTTTTGCACTTAGAATCGTTTCGATTACAATCCCCGAAAGTAGCACATTTATAAAGGCTCAGGATACAAATGTACAGTCGGCAAAAAAAAATGGTAGATGGTTATGATAATCAAACAATACAGCAATATATGACTTGTTTCCTGAATTTTATTGACGCTGTTTCGTCATGTTGTACGCACCATGCCATTTGCCGCACAAGACCTTTGGATAAATGGCTGGATGCAGCTTAACTATGAATTGAAAATTATCAAGATGTTTTTAATACAGACTAACAAAAACTAATGCTTAAAATTCTTCTTTATCTTAAAAACCGCTTTTAAATTCAGTTATGGTGTCCAAATTATTATTTTTATTTCTTTCGAAAATGATTTACATTTTTAAATGCATATTTTTTATAACTTCAAGGAAAAATTAAATTTTTTTTTTTTTAATGAGAAATGTTAATATTGTGCAATCACTGAAGACGATAATACCAACAAATCTTAATAAACACTTGAAACAGATGCACAGAAACTAAATAGATAACAGTCGCATCGCAACTGGGACTTGAAGTCCCCTTAGTCTTACCGGGTCTAACGTTTATACCAATTGAGCTATTGAGATCTAATAAGCCACTTAATCACATCACATTTTTTATAAACCGGAAGGACGGAACATAATTTATTGGTGCAGAAAATAAAATTATTGACAAAAAATTATTTAAAAAAACACTAATTTCCATGAATGGCAGAGGAAAATAACGAAGCGTACCAGAATGTTACATCTAATGAAATTATTTATTTCCTTTATCCATCTTATTGATCATTATAATTTTAAACTTCAAAGAAAATAGCCAAACATTCTTGTTCTCAAACAAATGTAAATTTTGTACGATTTGTTTGATATCAATAAACTTTTCATATGTAAATTATAGTCATGTAATAAATATACTATGATTTTGTGAATGTTTGCGCCGTTATCGTTATGTATATAAGCTGCCAAACCGGAAGTTCGGTTGTATAAACTTTACACCATAACATCTGTTAAAATTCTGAGCATGAGTAAATATTTTTAAGTTCTTAGATTGGGTTTTTTTTAGTAAATAAAAAAATAACATAAAGGCTTTACGAAAACTTGATACTTTTCCAAGCTTTAAATTAATTAAAATACATGATTTTGCTTCTCCGGTGCCTGAGATAGTTATAATTGTAATTGTCAGTCAGTGTGAAAAAAAAATCAGTGGAATTTTAAGAAAACAAATAAACAAAATCATGAGGTGGAAATTTAAAAATAGTGACGTCACGAGCTTAAAACGCATTGGTTTGCTTATTATATTATAAAATAACAATAAGTTTCTATTTTTAAGTAACATTTTAGTAATCTTAGTAGAAACATTTATTCACACCATTATAAAATGCCAAGTATTCCGAGCCAGTATAAAATGCATGCAAGTGACTTATTATATTAGGTAATTTTTATCTCAAATTCACAATTTGAATTATTATACATATCTTCAATTATTTTCCACATTATTTGGACTGCCATCTTTTGTTATAATTGGAAAGTTCAACTAGAATATATTTACAATCTAGACGGTGTCTCGAATGTATCCATGCGATTTTATTTATATTGGGCTTTTCTATGTATCTAGAATTACTACAAAAGGATTGCGTAAAAGAGAAGCGTAGTATTGAAATTGAATTATGAGTCTATTCAATTTCAATAATTAAAATATTTTTAAAAAATAGACATGCATATGTTTACATTCTATTTATTAGGAATAATTTATTGAAGTTAATAATCCTTGTCGTAATACTTATTAATTGAAGAAGATAATTTCAATAAACCAAAATAAAATATGAAGATATGAAGCAGATAAAGAAATAAAGTTCATTTGGAAGAGACGTTGGTTCGGGTAAAACTAGAGGATGTGGGTGGAAGTTCTAGTTACGACTGTTATCTTTTTTTTAAAGATTAATCTACCAGGGGTTAAGGTTTGAGATTTTTTCGAATTATCTTTGGTTTGATGGCGCGCTTTGATTTCTGTTCCAAATTTGATAAAAAAATTATCAATGTGACATTTCAATAAAATAACACACAATTGACTAATTTTGGAATAAATAAACTATTGTAATTATTACGAAAAAAATATTTTATTTTTAAACACAGGAACGTTTTGGTGCGGTTTGTGAATTCGTACAATTGTGTTGTCAAATTCTATGAATTTTCTTTCTCATATAAAATCACTAATATTTATAAGACTGACAGTATTATTTATTTTTCATTAAAAATCGCAAAATGGCGATATAGGAATACTTTGAAATTTTTCCCTCAAAGTCGTACCTACACCATGGAATGTGGCCCTAACTTTAATATTAACATTCAAAATTGTAAGTATCTTTACAATGAATATGCTGATGAAAAGTTGTCCGAACTCGTTTATTCGCCCGATTTTTTTTACGCTTTTGAAATTCCTCATAATAATATTATCCAATATTACTGGATAATAAACTTAGTTTGACACGTTCTCTGCCGTTATTTCATCAGTTAACAAGCAATATATATCCCAGTGAAAACTGTTTGATTCTATTTCCTGTTCGGCTCGGCTATTTTGTATTTTACCGGAAATGGGAGGAGCCCTTCCGATCTGACTGGAATACTGGAAATTTTAACAAAATGGCGTCAAACTCGAAAGGTTAAATATTTGAACATGGAATCATTGTGCTTCATCCTATTCAAATAATATTATTTCACGGAGTGCCGAAATTATGAGCGTAAGATATTAATCTCTTTATTTATTATGGAAAATATAATTTAAATGTAAAATTTCTGTTTCAACACTCGTTAACATAGAACTAAAAAATATGTATTTAAATATTATTTCTGGCCACACGCTTCCATGGATTATCTTTTTTGGTTAAAATTATGAATACAAAAAATAACCCTTCACGTAAATCAGTAAAATTCTCTTGAATAAAGTAAAGTTCTCGAGTTCGTGTCGCGGTCATAAATTTACGTATTTGTTTTCAGTTTTTTTTTTCTATTTTTATTTCTATGACGATTTTAATATTTTTTCAATAAACGGTTATGCAATGAAGGGTAAAAAAGGTTTTAAAAGGTTAATTTTAATTTTTAAAAATCTCCACTTAACAAAAACACTAGCTTTTTTCGTGCTTTGCTTCCTGATACATTTGATTTTTTAATCTTCCAGTTAAATATGGCAGAGGAGGTGCGGGAGGAGCATTCTATTTTCAAGAACTTTGGCTATATTATTTTATCTATATTTTAACGTTGAAAAAACAATTGTTTAAAAAAAAACATTATAATTTGACTATTTAGAGAGCATTTTGAGATATTTTCATGAATTAAAGTACCCAGTAAAGTTATAGTTATCAAAATTAAATTTCATATGTCAGAACAGAAACAATATTGAGATCTGGAAACATTCGCCAGTGACCGTAAAAATTTCATATGTCGGAACAGAAACAATATTGAGATCTGGAAACATACGCCAGTGACCGTAAAAATTACATATGTCGGAACCGAAACAATATTGAGATCTGGAAACATTTGCGTTGGCCTAAAAATTCGCCAGTGACCGTAAAAATTTCATATGTCGGAACAGAAACAATATTGAGATCTGGAAACATTCGCCAGTGACCGTAAAAATTTCATATGTCGGAACAGAAACAATATTGAGATCTGGAAACATTTGCGTTGGCCTAAAAATTCGCCAGTGACCGTAAAAATTTCATATCCCTCAAGTACTCCGTTCGCTAGTTTAGTAGGACTGACAAATATACGTTGGAATTATGAAATATTAACAGGACTATAAATATAAATAACCAAAAACGGATTTTAAGAATTTCTCACTACGAAAAGAAAAAAATCGAATCTTTGTACTAATTTTGAATTCTTAAAGAACTTTTACAAAAAACCTTTTTGTCTGAAAAGAGCTGGTAAGTATTCTCAGTGAAAAGTATTTTCTTTAAGTTATTTCCAGTAAGAAAATGTTATTTTTCCTTTAATGATTCTCAAAGTTGGTACATCACAAATTCATAAGCTAATTTTTACGCTTCTATTTCATAGCACCAGGTGGTATATGGGGGGGATTTCAAATGCTCGTGTAGGGCCTTAAAACAAGTCGACTTCCGGAGCATATTAATAAAGCGATGTAATTTATCCAAAAATCCACAACGAAGCTATATGGCAGATTTACGCTTTGAAAAATTGAGCTTTCGATAAAATGCAGACTAGGATTCAACGTAAATTTTAGTGTAATTAATAATTCGTCAGCGCAGCTCATACAATACATGCTCTGTCAGCCGGTTTTGAAAGAGAGTAAAAAATGAATACTTTTGTTATTACCCTCACCTACCTTAGGTAATATAAAAAAATATGAAAAAAACCGTTTATATTATTTCATGGCATTATTCAATAAAATAAACCGTCGTAGTATTTTTTGAAATACCTAGTTAAAAGAGTTTGCAAATCCTTCACACTTAATTAAATAATATTTCAAAAGTAATGTTCTGACTATAAACAGGTTTTAGACCCTAAGCAGTTTCGGAATTGTTTTTTTTTTATCTGGAGTGAATAAAAAATGTAATAGTAGTAAGACGAACAAATTATAATAGTCGATAGGTAATACTTCGGATATAAACTGGATTTCGCTTTGATTCAAGTTTAATAGGGGGTTAACCGATTCCCGGTAGACTTCTTAATTAAATTCTGTTTTAAAACAAGTAACCGTATTTTTTATACTTGTGACATCACGCGTAAAAGCGTTTATTCTATCTAATAATATAGAATTTTATGTAATAATGTAACTGAATTTTTTTTGTGTATTATAAAGGTTGGTTTTTGAGGTTATTCTTGACCTTTTCCACGGTTTGTTTTTTTTTCGCTACATATCCCACAGCTACTCTTGCACCGAGCGGGAACGCCCTATTTGGCTCAATAAAAACAAACTGTCCTATTTTATCGATACATACACTTTCACCCGTGTCACCGTACAGGAAGATATGAGATATACGGCACTAAATATTGAACGCTCAAAACCTTCCTCTGCTCCACATCCCTTCATTCTATTTTCTCGCGGTAAATTTTATCAATTTTAATATTAAAGTCAATAGAAACGAATATTTCGAAGGGTATAACGTTTATGCACCAAATTAAACGATTCATTAAATTAAACCGAAAAAAAACATATAACTTAAATACTTATATCACCACTAAACGAAAAATTACGTCTTCAAATCGGTGTAAATTAAACGGTTGTTTTCTATCCCGTAGACGATGCATGTTTTTTTGGTCGTTCGTTTGAGAAAATCAAATCAAATTTTTGAGTTCATTAGTAAAATTCTAGACCAATGAAATAATTGAATCACTGAGATCGATCCATGTTAAGTGATGCAGAGATTTGTTAAAAATATCTATTATTTCTACTTCTACTATCTATTAATCTATAAATTAGTAGCAAAAATATCCCAGTTATCCAGGGGGGGTTCTAATGATGATAATAATAATTTGATGTCATTTAACGTGTCTATAGTCATATAATTCACCTTCGCTGATAAAATTCAATAGCTTTAAAAAGAGTTTTTTAATGAAAACACTATAATAATAACGTTAATAATAATATTTTCGTAAGAACCATCGCTTTGTGGTTTGACGTCATATTAAATAAATCGAACACTTTGTCATAAACCACGAATTTATTGTATTTTTTCGCAAACCAGTTTCACTTAGATCAAGCTTCGTCAGGGAAAATGTCATCATTAAATTATTATATTTTTCCTGACGAAGCTTGATAAAAGCGAAACCGGTTGACAAAAAAATACAATAAATCCGTTCTTTGTTTTATTTAATAGGAAGGTAATAACAGTGTTCGAACTCTGTAACCTTAGTAAAATACTTCAATTGAGGATTACTATGAATGGGAGGCTTTTATTTTATTTTCAAACGCTATTCACCCCACGGCGTTGCACAAGTTTATGATTAATTCTGTGCACTGATTAAAAGGGTACATACGATTCACAGGTAATGATTCTTATCTTTCAATATCGTCATGGAAAGAGATCACCTTTTAGGATCTATAAATTGTTTCAAATGACTTTAGGGATGCTTTGTGCTGAGATATGAATAGTCAAATACTTCCCAAAATTTCTCTACCCCCTTTAATTTCCATCTCAACTTCCTTCATCCTCTCAATATTCCTCAAATTAGAGATGAAATTATTCCACTGGCTAGAAATAGGAGGACTACTGCATAGTATTATGTTAAAAAAAACCAATTCATCTCTAAACCGAAAGTTAAACTTGTCAAACATCTCCGAAACAAAAACCAGTTACTCAAAGATGGTAATAACCAACTCCGTTACACGTTCAAAATAAAGTCCGCAAATTTAGGTTTGTTCAAGCCGAGTTCAATTATATATACAATAATACAAGTTAGTATATACCTGAAAAAACCTCTA
Source organism: Halesus radiatus (assembly GCA_022606495.2). Taxonomy (NCBI): domain Eukaryota; kingdom Metazoa; phylum Arthropoda; class Insecta; order Trichoptera; family Limnephilidae; genus Halesus; species Halesus radiatus. The sequence continues at coordinate 34,579 of JAHDVE020000025.1, forward strand.
CATTCCAAATTAATTTGGAAACGCCAATGAACCTATCCTAATGACCTTTAGTTAAATTTAAACAATATAATACTATAACCCTCAGGTAGGTAAACTTAAGGGTGTAACAACAATTAAAATATCCGGCAATTTACTCGGAAATTAATAAGGGCATTGGTAATAAAAATGAAAATATTTTAAGAGTTTCATTAAAAGTACCTACGAGTAAAATAATATAAATAAATCGTCTGTAAGTGGCTTCACTACAGTTTGATGGTGCCTTGTGAAGGCGAAACAACTGTCACCCGTAATAATAATTACCTCGCAGAACTTTTTATGTAAATAAACCGTTTTTCATTATTTAGAATATATTAATTATAATTATTGAATTAAAATGTAAAATCTACAAATTAACTTGAACACAATAAACAGAATTATTATTGAATGAAACACTAGTATATATTGATTAACTTGGCGGGTTTGCGATAAGCCGACATAGCTCAACGGTAGAGCATCTGACCGGACATCAGAAGGGTGCAGGTTCGAGTCCTGTCGGCGACATTTATCTTTGCTCGGAAAGGTTTTTTTCAATTTGGATGAGTGTTTCAGGCTAATAATTATTGTTTATAAAAATAATTGTTACAATAAACAGAAGCTAAACTATGCGTTTCAAATATGTACTACTGTCAGAAGTTTGAGAAAACCTTCAACCAATATCCGTATCACCGTACGATGATATTTTGTGTTTCCGAATCAAAAGAATGAATGAAATAACATTTAGATCGAGAAAGGCCGCCCTTTCCAGTCCACGTTTCGCCCGCGTGAAAAAGCGAGTTACGAATCCAATTGAAAACAAAAGGAAAACCTACACTTGCGAACACTTTTTTCGAGAGAACCGCATTGAACAAGAAACCATTATTGCCAAACCATACACTCGATGGCGGTCTGCGGCGCGAAAGTCGGTTTTACCGTGTCACGAAAAGAATTTATATTTTATTTAGGCTTTCCCGGAAGCTTTAAAAAATGTGTTTTTATGTTCGAAATAAAGCTTTTCACAATGGAGGTATCATTCAAGAAATTTTGCTATTGTGATTATAATGAATTTTATTACATACATTAGATTTTTTAAATCTATTTCAGTTTTGTGTATTTCTGAGTGAATAATAAAAGTTCATTCATTTTACCTACGTTAGGGCTCAGAAGATATTTATTTGTATTCGTAAAAAAACATTTACTTTGTGGCTTGTCATAATTATAATATAAACGTATACATTTTCATTTGAACTACTTAAAATTAAAAGCAAATTTATACGTTTCTATTATGATATTCATTTGTAACTAGCAGATGTGTACCCGGCCTTGCTCGCGTACAATCATTGAGTTGACAGCGAAAGTAACCATCTTCAAATAAAGAAACATTCATTTGAATATTTGATTTCATTCCAAACGTTTATTTTCTCAAAATATATCGAAATCTAAGTTCTTAAGTATGTATCTACTCGTGTTTTCCATTTTGAAAATTTCTACCCAAAAAACCTTCTTCTTTTGAATATGCAATCTGTGGATAACCAGACCGTTATATCTATGGGCTAACTTAAATAAAACGAGGTGGGTTCAATGTTTTTCATACTAATTTTAAAACGTTGTACCAACAGTTTTACAAATTGGATTTCATTCAAACTACTCTTTAAAACCTTCCCGGCACTTATAAAAACAAACTGTGCTATTTTCAGCGAAACTGGTCTAGTGATTTTTGAGAAAATCGAGGACAAACAAACAAACAAACTTATATTTATATATATATATATATATATATATATATATATATATTTATACTCGTAGAAGATGAGCATTGTTTTTTGTATATTATGTACATAGATTTTGAAGTATCTTAGATCCAAACAACTGAAAATCTACATTTGTAAATTTAAGCCCATTTATCGCATAAAAGGCTTTTGATTTCAAAATTAACAATAAAAATCACAACACTTACGCCTCTGTCACACCGAGCAATTTTGACGCTGCTGTTTGAATAGTAACATCGAAATTGCTTCGCATGACAAACATTCGCTGCAAGTAACTCAGCGAATACCTTCTCACACGAATTGATTTCGGCGCTACTATTCAAATAGCAGCGTCGAAATC